>CM034003.1:14878862-15139373 GCA_019603395.1 Cyrtorhinus lividipennis | reverse complement strand
GGTTTTTTTAGGTGTCTTCTATCACTTCTTTTACTTCAGGGATGTCCAAATCACGGTGCAGCTCTGAATTTCGTACATACCAAGGAGCTGACGTGATCATTCTCAAGGCTTTGTTTTGTTGAACTTGAATTCTCTTAATTTGAGTTTCACTTGCTGAGCCATAGAAGCCTGAGGCATATTGCCAAATTGGCCGGACGAGTGAGAGATAGAGTAGTCGCTTGTTCAAGAGAGAGAGAGAGCAGTGATCGGTTCCCCAAGAGCGGTTTCAGGTCGCGGCTGCGGCCTCTCAGCCGTTTTACTATTTCGCCTATGTGTTTGGAAAAGGTCATTCTTTTGTCTAGGGTGACTCCCCGGGTTGATTCGCTCATTGGCACAGGGGTTGAATCTATTGCAATGGGACTGATTTCGAAGCGCTGTCTGTATGTGAAAGTAATGTGGGCTGATTTTTGGGTATTTACGGTTACCCGCCAATTCTCATTCCAGTGATGGATACGGTTCGCATGTTCCTGCAGGTTGGAGCTCACCAGGTGCTCATCGTGATCTCTACTAAGGATAGCTAGGTCGTCGGCGTACATCGCCATTGTGTTGGATTCGTGTGTTGGGATAGGAAAACTGTTGCATAAAAGTTACAATTAGTAGCTGCCACCATAGCGGGTTAATATCACCACAGCTGTTGACTTTCGATAATTTAACAAAGTTCAAAAATTGACATATCTGTTTAAAGTCAATAAGTATATTATTGTCTTTTTTCTTCTCAAGTTGTGACAAAATCACTAATTTTTGTTTTTTTTTTTATTTTGTTGAAGATGGTTTTGCCAAGGCACGAACCCCTACACCGGTCAAGAAGACTGGCTTTACACCGGAGGCTACTGGGACCGTAATTTCGGACCTGACCCTCAAATATTTTGAGCCTAAGCGTCGTTCGTTCTGAAAACCGAATAAAAGTAGGTACCGAATGAACGGACATTGCTTCTTCTATTGAAGAAAACTAATTTGGTAGGTATCCGACTTACTTATTTAATTTTTTGCCCCAAAAAGACAAACTCATAGGTTCCTTAGCTTAAGCAAATTATTTATTATCTCGTTTTTTCCAACTCCTGGAACGTTGATTTGTCTCCATAATTAGTCATCCTTTACCTTCTTAAGTTCAAGGTAACTTTTAACACTATTTACTATAAGGTGTCCCTTGTAAATTGTGCATAAAGACTATTGTTACCATTATGTTAACGCTCTTTCCCTGAAAGAACATTTTATTCCTTTCAAAGTTTATTCTAAAGTTGAAAACTTGTTATATTTTATTATAAAAGTAGCCTAATGTATAGGCCTATAAATTTGTTAGATGACGTAGTTATAAGTCTGTGTGTGTAAAATCGGGTTAATATTGTAGGTGACAAATTATTCTTACAATCTGTATAATGAACCAATGCAAGACAAAAAAGATGTATTTTATCATATCAAATATTGAGAGAAAAATTATATCTGTAAACATTGATTCAATGCACATGAAATGCGAAGCATACGCCAATTTCCATATTTTTCCTGGGAAGCTTACGCGACAATCAGAATTTCATCTAACTGGTTTTTAGAATTTTCACGAACAGTTTCACGTGGAGACTCTCACTCCACAGCATTTTAACCAGGCGTTAATAAATTATCAATATTAAACTACACATGGGCACATTACTCGCAACTATGTTATGACTGGCGGAATAGTACAACTCCGTATTTTATTGATTTTCTGGGGCTGAGAAGGCTATGGACCCTTGGCAGTATTCACGATCATTGCATAAGTAATTGAATAATCACAGTACACATTCATAGTTGAAGAGTAATTAGGTAATCTTAGGAACATTTTCCTGTATGTGCCTGTTCGCGGTTCAAATTGTACACTCTTCTGTCATTCTCACCACTTGCCTTGGTTCATGCGGTAATGTTGACAATTGCAGTAACGACGAATGTAATTTGCCTTGAGAATTCATCTTTTATTCATAATGCGAGTTTGCATTAGAGTGAGAGTTTACAAACAGCGCTCTAGCGGAATAAAAACTCACTACTGTCTGATCAAATTATACAGATTGGTTCACGTCCAAATATACAGCTTCCTGTTTTCGTATGCGTAGTGTTATTACGGTTGATTATGATCAATAAAACCCAAAATTAGGCTCATCGCTATAAAATTTGTTCAGTCATTCGCAGGTCTGGCTTTTTTCATGTAGGTAGTTATGCAGAAGACACTTCTACCAGCGTCACACACTTTTCAACTGATGTTCGCTGGTCTAATTTTGACTCGTTATTGAATGTGTCCAAATTTTCATCAGGATGGGTGTAAAATATTGGTAGAATTTAATGTAATACCCTATTCGCTGACAATACTAGTGAATTGCTCAAACGCGTAATTTGTTCTTATGTGAATTGAGTAGGTAGCCTTCTCAGCCAATTGTGAATCCTTTTGACTCCAAAACTTGAGAGAAATGCTTGAAGTGTAAGGAAAATGGTGTAAATTTGTTCCTATAATGCCTGCTAGGAGTCTAATGGTCTTTCTTGCATATGCCTGTTTGGTGCATGAATTTGAAAAGAAGACCAGAGCTTCCCAGCCTCTTCTCTACCACGATCAGTCTTCTGGGTAGTCATTTCATATCTGACAAAATGGGTTCAAAAGAGCCAATACAAAGTCAATTGTGCTCTGGGCAGCCATTATGGGAACCTGGTTCTGCAATCTTGCAAACCAGTAGTGCCAAATTCTGGTCTCAATGTATGTAGATGACCATTCTTGGTAGGAACTTGTTTGAGTCAAATCCACCTTCTTTCATCTTTTCCCTAGCTCTGCCTATCTGCTCTTCCTAAGCCCTGGGTCTGTACAAGACCCAGAAAAGACAGTTCAATTCACTTCTGCACAAGCGCTGACAGTTGCTTTTCACTGTGCCCTCTCTAAAAGGAAGATTCAAGCAGTTGTGGGCAAACCAACCTAGCTGAGAAGCTAATAACATGGACGTCAGATTATGGTCTTATTCATTGCAAGGATTTCTGTATAGCTAATGTCAAGTCTGAGCGGCTCAAATATCCATTGCCTGCCCTATGTCGCATTGCCATGTTAATTTAATGCAAATCTATGCAATTTGCTGATTTTTATGCAAATAAAAATCCTGCCAGGTCAAATGTAAAAGTGAGAGAAAATGAGGAAAACATTCATTGTTTTATATCCATTCTGCTTACAATAGAGCCTTTTGGGAGCAATTTGGGAGGTGAAAATGGCACCCCTTGAAAGGGGCAATTTTGTCACAAGGATAATTCATATGGAGACCCTCCAAAACCAAGTTGACCTAAGGGACTACAAAGAACCTTGATTCAAGGAGGAAGCTGGATGAAACCAAAATGTTTCAACTATAAAATAGCTGTGCAATAGAATGATTAAAAAGATTTTTTTTTTTTTTGCTCACCAATGAATGTTATTACATACACAGTGAGAGAGGATCCATTGTTACAGGCACCATATGAAAGGCAAAAAGGGTGATTGTGACTCAAAATGGCCTCTTGACTTAACCTAAGTCTTCAGCGCCCTAACCTCTAATGGCTTTGACCTTGTAAACCCATAACCCCCACCCCACCATAAGTATTTTTCCAGGAAGCTCCTTTCTGGGGGAGTGTTCTTGTTCTCCCAAAATAGCCCAGTTTGTCTTGTGAATTTCCAACCTCACAAATGTCCACATCCTCATGATAAGTAACTAATTTGCAAAATACAAAATGTATGAAAGCCCTCTGTTACCTCTCTACCTGCTTTGGTAGTTTTGTAGGCACTAGTGCCATTGAACGAAAATTTAAGAAAATTGAAAATATGAAAATTGATGTTTCTCAGTTTCCTTAGGCGAATAAGTTTTCATTATATTCAAGTTGAATATCGCTGTGAATAGCTTATGTAATTTTGTATCCAAGGTTGGAGTTGTGTCAATAGGTAGCAGATTGAGTTTGACGGCCTTACAGATTGTTCTGGCTGATAAAAAAGGTACAAAATTGTAGGCTAATTGTAACTACGTACAAGGATAGACAGAAATGAACATTATTTGAATGGCAATATTGAACTCTACAGATGAAAGCGTATTTTAAGGACAATTATATTGTAATATTCTGGTATACTCACGTAAATTCTAGCATGACTTGTTTATCGTTAGCGTATTTGTTCTAAAATCTACTGCTCAGTTGTAATAAGTGATGCAATTTTTACTGTTTTACTCCAGGCTGCCTGTGCCGTTGTTCTAAATCGAGCATTTCCTTTTTTACTTGCCGTCGTAGGAAAGAAAGTACTTATCTGAGAGTATACATAGGTGTAAAGAGTTAGTCAGTGTTGTTCACGAGGTCCTTCCTCGGTAGAATCTATCAATAGTCGCCCTTTGTAGACGGAATTGTAATGGAACAAAAAAAAAGAGCAGGACGAGGCAATTTATTTTTTATATTTCGTTATTTTCTCGACGATCGCCGTGCGCGGAGTCGGCTCCAATTAGTCACACGTGATTTTAGTAAATTATTTTGAAACCCACTCGAAGTCGTTATTTGAGTCAAATTTCCCCTCCCATTATCTTTCAGCGATCTCGAGTTGATCGAGCCACCTATTTGGTACAAATTTCATATCAGGGAAACAAAAAACGAGTATATATTAGTAAATTGTTGCAATATATGAAGAATAATTATAATAACGTTTACTAAAACTTAGTTTTTGAAGAAAAAAAATTACTTTAAAATGCGTATTTTGGTGAAAATTAGAAAAATGGTGAGGAAAATTTCAATTATTGCTACCATTGTATTTCATCAATTTTATTTGCTCTCAGGTTTTTCATTATTATGAATTTGTGGTCAAAATTCATGAGGAAAAGGGTAAAACACTCCAAATTCGTCCACAAGGAAAACAGCGGAAGTCCGCAACTCGTTCCCATTGAATCAGCGTCCAAAAGTTATTCATTCATTTATTCAATCTACAATTTAGTTGAAAATGATACTTCATACGCCTAGCTACCCGAAAATCTGAAAAATTCACTTTTAAAATCGGTAGGTAGATGGTAGATGTTGGCAGACATGCAGAGGGAGGGATTGAGGGAGCCCCAAGCGCAGAAGTCTAGCTTGTTGGTAATGAAAAGAATACGTAGGAGCCGCTACCTGGCGGAGAAGAAGCGAAACAAAAAGCGGGTAAAATTTCCTGTTTGTACGATTTTTCTCCCCTACCAAAGTCAGCACTAAATCGACTCCCAAAAATTGATAAGCACCGCTCGGCGCACACAAGCAACTTACGGCGAACCAGTGTTGCCAATGCAACAACTACAATTTCTTCTTTTTTTCTAAGCGCTTCTGCCTCTTCTATGCCAGGCAGCGACTTCTACATATTCTTTTCATTACCGACAAGCTACAGCGGTTTGGTGTGCTTCTCATGAGTGTCCTATTTTGTTAGTCCATAAACAGCCCCAGACCTCTCCCTTGATAAGGGTTGTTAGGTTGTGGACTAACTTTTGGCAGGGAATGGTTCTCATTGGGGTTTGTGCCCCAAGGAAAGTGTACCTGCGGAATAGAAAATGAAGTGAGTTGCAGTTTCGACAGCTCCCCCACAAAGTCTGCTTAGGGTTGTCGATTGAGTCACCCCTACGCGGTTCAGATGAAAATGGAGAGAAGCGAAGCCGGTTAATAGGCCAACTATCGCTTTTAGGTCACTACGCTTAAGTCAGAGTAGGTCCTCGGTGAGTGATGAGTGGAGTTTTGCCACTGCACGCTTACTGTGGACATGTTCTTCAATATTCCGCCATCTGTCAGTGTGTTACTTGTCCACTCCTTGATGGCAGCTCTGAAGGAACTTTTGGGCAAACCTACAGCAAGCTCTGGGCCCACTGTTTTGGAGTCCCTCCTGGCAAAGCTCATCAGCTTTTTCGTTGCCCTCAATGCCCCTGTGCACTCACTCGAGGGACACTGTATTGCGGGCAACTAGGGCACAGATAGTCTGTTCACAGTCCATCACCATCTTAAATGAGACGTTGGGTGCCGTGAGGGTCTATTGACGCCTGGCTATCAGAGAGAATGCAGAGGTGTGCACTAGTATGCCCCCATCCAGGGCACGTGCGTTGATTGCCAGAATTTCAGCCTGGAAAACGGAGGTGTATTTCCCTAGTGGCGTGGAGTATTGCCACCTAGGTTTAATCCCATACACCCCTGCGCCTGTCCCTGTTTCCATTCTAGACCCATCATCTACCGATGTAGATACTAATTTTGACCTCGAACTACCCTCCGAGGGCACCAAATTCTCCTGGACCCATTTCAATAGATTCAGCCTCCAAAATGTAATGAAAAATTATACCCCACACGCCTAGTTCCTGAAAGTCCAGTTTTTGAAAACATATTTTAATACGTACCTCTCCACGTATGGGGCCAATTGGGAAGAAAAGTCAAGAGGACCAACTATAGCCAGAAAGAGGTCCCTGACCAAACTTTCAGATTTTTAGAACATTTTCTACAACCAGAAAACGGACGGCGGACGAACATATTGCATTTATGTAATCATGTCAGAGGTCAACGTCTCATATTCAGACGGTTTCGATATTTTGGCGATCCAGGCGTGTTGGGTGTCATTTTCGACTAAATCTTGAATGCTGAATCCAATGAGACGGGTCCCGGAACGATTGGCGCCCACCGGAAGAGGTTTTGGGTCAAAATGGGTATCTATCTGCCTATTTCGTACGAGTTTTCAAGATTTCTGGTACCTAGGCGTGTGGGATATCATTTTCACTAAATTTTGCACGCTAAATCCATTGAGATGAGTACCGGACCGGTTGGCACCCACTGGAAGTGGGTATGGGTCGAATTGGGTACCACCTACCTACTTTGAAAGCAAGTTTTCGAGATTTTTGGGTACATAGGCGTGTGGAGTATCATTTTCGATTAAATTTTGGACCCTGAATCGATTGGAACGCGTCATGGATTTTCCACTATCACTGATACAGTGATAGTTTCTTTCATACTCCTATACTCCAAGGAATAACCAACCCTTGTGAAGGAATTCGCAGCGCTTTTCTTCCACTATTCTGTCGATGAAACAACTCAGTCATGGATCGTTGTCTTCTGGAAACAACAAACAGAAAATGGCAAAACTCAAGATCGAAAAATTTTATTAGCAAAGTACACTGGACTAACGTGAAGAGGGTTCCTCAGTCTGCGAAGCCCGTAAATGTAAGTAGTACAAAATATATTCGCTAAAGCACGTAACTTACCAAATTCTATTGTCTGATGCTATGAAATTATAAAACAGTCACACTAAACGTCTAAAAGAAATTACGCTTATCCGCTGTTTGCGGTAATTGCGATAATACGAGTATTTTTTTTATGCCTAATCCTACGTCAAAACGATAAATAATGCACACTCATCAGTCGACATTCCCATAACAATATTCGAATTAGGAAGAGATATTTAGCTTTTCATCTTAATAATCTAGAAATAGCGTTGCAAAACAGAATAAAATGAGGCCGAAACGGCACGCAAATGGCACATGGCGAGCTAGGAAAACATTTTTTTCGGAAATAATTGCGTGATTACGAATGAAAATCGTGGAAGAAGCGACGTTAATTTTAGAGACATTTAAATTAGTGATGAAATTAATTCGAATTAATCAACAAAATAAACAACAGCTCACAAAATACTGGTAGTTGAATGAACAGCGATCACACTAAAAAATATATTTAAAAAAAGCACAATGTGACAATCATCGCTTCTCTTGAATTCTATTAAATCATATTAATTGTAAATTGATTAGCTCGAAGTTTCGAAAAAAAAAAAAACTACAGAACAAACGCGGTTATAAAATAAGAAGATCGGACGGAAAATAAGATAATAAGCGCGAAGGGCCGATTCCACCTATGTGAAAGGTATTTTTAGGTAATTGATGAGGTATTTATGGTAAATGAGAGATAATTTATTGCTAACTTTTAATGGGGTGCACCCAAACTCTTTCGAATTTTAGTTAAAAATTTAGGTAATTCCGGTACACGTCTTATGTGTTACCTACAGCCTCTGATTCCACGATTTTTCATCGTAGAAAAGAGTGACTGCCACTCTGCTCCCAATTATTCAAAATGAAATTGCACCGGGTTCGACAATCGTTTCAGACATGTGGAGGGAACCACGTCAAGCAAAAATATAAAATTAAACGCACAGGAGCACGTCAACTTATAGAAGAATGGTGGAGATCACTCCAGTTGGATGTCTTTGAAGCTTTTTTCAACATGAAATCAACGTTTCTTTGATCCACCTATCCCTACAATGACGAACTTCACATCAGAAGAGAAAAATATGCATATGAACGACTGTCTCCAGTTCAGAAGACATAAAAAGGTTAGCCGTACATTTTGAGTAAGTAGGTAACACCAATACCACCAATTGCCAGTGGTGGGCAACACGATGCCGTAGGTAACACGTAAGACGTGTACCAAAATGTATGTGTTTAAGCCTCAGATATTAATAAAAGCTCAATCATCTCACTCATAGATCATTCCTCTCCTGGGTATAAAATTCTTTCCACAAACCCGTATTTAAAGCAATCTCACGTCAATTTTCAGATTGATAAAGAAAAACCAAGGCCAAAATTTGTTTCTTTACCCAAGTAGTTATATTTTATCAAGTGTTTTAAGGTAAAACAATACCAATTAACTTTAGAACATGGCGTCATTTTGTTTCAGCCTGTAATCTTGGTTGAGCTTATCACTAGTTCCTTCGTTTTCTGATCATGAATTCACTATTCACGAAACAAATTTAGCTTTACCTAATAATTTTTTAGTCAAAAGCACCTCAAAGCACATGAATTTCACATTTGAAGGGAGTTCGTGGAAATTTTCATCATTTCACAATTGATTATTTAGTTTGAATAATAATTTCCATAATGTAAAAAGAAGAATTTAAGTCACAAGGGTGGCAAATATTTCAGGTACTCTCAATTATTACCTTACTTTTGATTCCTTCTGGGCCAAATTGGAGGTTTTAACTAGCGAGTTTTATGAAAACTCCGTTTCGCAAAAACACGGCATTTTGGGATTTTCGATGGTGAAATCGGCTCTTCGTTTAAATTAAGATTGTGATGTAAATTGGCCATCGTTGACCACGCACGAGCAGATCAATTTCGTGTAAAATAAGCATTTCACGGACATCCTCAGCGAATTTGATTTCGTGTCTCGTTACAGCGATAACTCTAGCATTTCGAAGGTTTAGCGTAAGATTGCACTAAAAAAAGTTCAAATAATAAGCAAATTATGGAGATGGCAGCGGTGTGCGTTATATTTTGTTGAGAACTTATTGAGAGTTAAGAGTGAGGATGTTTTTCACTGGAAAATAGGGTTGAACAGATTAGAAAACTCTCTATTATCAAATTTTCCAACATCTCCCTCCTACTTCACACCTATTACATCATTTTTGTGTCAATATTATCCAGCTTATCGCCACAGCCGATAAACAGTTCTTGTATTTTGACCTATTGGTTGATTCTCCTTAGGGTTTCATCATGACAACAGCCTCGTAAACATTACCTACCACTTGGAACAGCATAATTTCAAGCGCATGCCACACAGTCAACCGATGTTAGCAAAAGATTCAAATTTCAAATAACTTACTTGGTAACGTAACTACAAGAAGATCTCTTTTAGCGCGTGTCTTCTACATTAGAAATAAATAAATATATTATAATAGGGGTATTAATCCCGATTGTGGCGAGAGAACCCGACTGAAACTTGGCAAATTTTGTCACCGGATCTTGTACTGAGTACGTCCTAAACATTTTTAATCGGTTCCTGCATTCGGTTCACTCGTTCCAGATAACGTTGTGGAATATTAACAAGTTTTTACTGTTCCATTGCGTATAATATGTGTTCTAAGAGGTCGCCAAATGCATGATGCAGTATGTGGTCGAGTGAAAGCAATAAATAAAGGGAAGCTGATGACAAACAATTTTGACTATGAACAGACTCAGTTTCAGGTGAAATTCTTGAGAAAATTGATTCAGAACGGAACGAGGAACAGTTACAATGTAGCAGAGACCAGGAACGGGAACCGATTACAAAGAGTGGGGGGCTCGACTGTATCGTCCAAAAATATAGGGCACACATTGAAAGCAAAATAAAAAATCACGAAACTGACAAATTTCTTACATCCGGTCCCGAAATACACGATCTGAAGAGGATTTCAAACTAATTTGTAACAAGTTTTTGATCAAAATGAGTACCCCACATTCATAGGACGTACACAAGTACAAATTTTCAATAAAATTAACGCCACAATAAACTTATCTTGCTTTTCTCTTGTATAAGCGAGAGGAAAACCGGGAAAGAGCTGATATGACTAAGTAGTAACTTATCGTACCGTCGTATAAAAAATTATGATTATCATTATCAGACACTGTTGAGGGTACCGTAATCATAGCACGTTCCCATAATCAGCACCTGAAACAAAATGCAAGTCTCTTAACTAAGTGTTGATGAAAAAATTATGATAAGGATTGAAGCAATTTACTTCTGGGGAAGGGGGAATCATCGTGAACCAACCCTGACCCTGAGGGGGAGAAAATTCACAGCTATTTGCTTATCAAGAAAAATACACCATTATTTTAGTGTATATGAATTCCTCGTTGTAAATTTATTTACAAACATAACTTGGATGTATTTACAAGATTATTCATTAAATGAAAATTTGCCCAACTCTGGAGGATATGGAAGGAAATTGGGGGTTTTAGTGCATACGTGGTGAGGAAGTACGAGGGGAATGGAGAGACCCAGCCTACTATTTTCAGTTTAAGGCCGTCGAAAAGGAGAGAAGATTGAGCTGAGGACTGAAGGGCTGCTTGGTGGACGACAGGGCGAAAGATGATGTATCGCCCAAAGAGGTTTTTGACCGATTAGAAGCTCGTTCAGTAGCGCCAGGACGATTGTCATATAGGCAAGCAGAGCAATTTTTTTACAAAAAGTATCCCCACCTCTACCAACATTAAATAGGGTGGAGGTGAACGGAAAAAGAGTGGGGCTCGGTCTTCCATTAGTGGAAACCGCTTCAGATGTTCAGTAAACAGGTTGTCATCACTAAAGCTGGGTTCACATGGACGCGGTTTCTCCGTTAGCGGCAACTGCGGTAGAATGGTGGGGGAAATACGTTTTGAATTTGGGTGTTCACATGGATGCAGTGCGGCAAGCGCGTTCGTGGAGCTGATTGGTGGCAAATCGGAGATAACATGAGACGACAAAAACAGCTGGGAGAGCTGCTCTGAGACCCACTGCGCATGCGTTACTGCGGCAAATATCAAAATGATTAGCGGCCTTTACACATACACGCTTTCCCTCAGTCCTGGAGGGGGAAGGAATGCGTGCGAGTAAAACCGTCGCGCAATCCTGAGGGAAAGATTGAGTAGCCAAAAATGTGAGGCCGCGCTTTCCCTCAGGAAAGCGTGTGGAGTAGTTGGCGCAAAGGAAAGAACGTATGTGTAAAGGGAAAACCGACGCGCAATCCCCGGCGCGTGGAGTGGTCGTAAAGCCAACAGTTTTAGGGGGCGTGCCCGGTGAGAGCCAACAACCACCTCAAGTTGTTTTTGATTTTTCAGTTCCATACTTTAAGTTGTGCGTTTTAAGTGTAATGGATGTTCAAAGAAGACAAAATGTCACTCTGGCAATTGCTGGATTGATGGCAACAGTGATGAATGGACGAATTTAAGGCAAAAGAGGGTTTGGGTGAAAGAATATAGACGTCGTTTTGGCCATTTGTCATTGACTTATTTTTCCACAAGCACGGGAAAGATTCATATAAGTTGATAAAATCTGTAATAACCTCTTTCGACCAAAGTCGGACATCCATGGTTAACAGAACTGATAAGAGATAACTTGGTAAGAGAAGGTGGCGTGAAGGAAAGCGCGTCGTACGTTATAATACCAAGTTGAGATTGCTCCGGCTTTCCTTCACGAAAGAGCGCACGCAATCCCCCACTCCGATGGCACCCTTTACACATACACGCCTTCCCTCACTCTTTCCTGTTTCAGGCTCTTTCCGTACGGAAAGCGTGTAAGTGTAAAGGCCGCTATAAAGTTCACTTGCGGCAGCTGTGATAGACCCGTGAAGCCAATCAGATGGCCGAACGCGTTTGCCGCCCAACGGAAAAACCGCGTCCATGTGAACCCAGCTTAAGAGTACGAAAATGACTCACGGGAATAATTGGCGCTCAGTGAGAGCTTGAGCGTAGGAGGTCAAATAAATTCCTCATGAGACTCGCAATGGTAGAATTTACGTGCAGAGGCCGGTCGAATCGACGCTTTCTTGTTTGAAATGAGCTCTCAAGTGGAACATGAACTCAGTGCGGTCTGTAAAATCTTGGCGGCACATGAGGCAGTAATGGCGATCAGGAGCCGGATAAGGCGGCGGTTGGTACGGCGGAGGCGCCCCCTGCGCGTCGAGATGTGCGCGCGCGTGTGCGCTCCATTCTTCTCGACTAGACAAAATCCGACCGCACAGCTCGCAGCTCCAACTCTGCACGACCTGCAAGGAACCGACAAGCGATGACGTGGCGGGCGACATGGGGCAAAAGAGATGTGAAGGGACAAACTAACAAACAGCAAGAACCTGGTAGGATCAGGACACGGGCAGGATCCAGGGTAGGGCTGGTGAAAAGCACCCTAATACGCACATGCACATGGTTGAAAGAAAAACACGCATCCACAAGCGCACAAAACCCAATTAAGTAGAAGCCAATCGTTTATAAAATTCTCACCTCGTCCTCTTTTTCTTTCTTCACCATCGCAAGACCGCTCATCTCGTGTTGAACTTGAATTTGAGGCTTGATGTCAATCGAGTGGGTTCGCTTGGCCAAAGGAGCCAAATTCGACGGAGTAATGTGTTTCATTTTGTTGACGTGAATGACGAGTTTGTCGCGCCGGGCGAACGCCTTTTGGCAAACTTCACAGACGTAGGGTTTCTCCCCCGTGTGGATCCTCATATGAATCACCTGATAGAATGAGCACAATAATTTAAAAACAGGTCAGCAGGTCCATTTCATCAATATTTCGACGTTTCGCCGGCATCTTCAGGTTGCACAACTCAGTCTCCCTTTACTCTAAAAGGTCATGCATATCCATCGTAAGGCAGCAGTAAACAGTGAAAAGTAGCTTGCTATCAACTATTTTCACCGGTCAACACACTGAATTCAGCAAGCTACTGCTTGCCCTTTAGGGTAAAAGGGAGACTGAGTTGTGCGACAATAATTTATCAATAATCTAAGTAAAGGTTTGTATTAATCAAGATGCTCCAAGAATTACTATGAATCGTCTTTCTACACAATAAGCAACACTGAAACAAGTCATGGGCACGTATTAGAGCAGAACACCAACGTTCAATATTATTTTACAGGCTCATAATATATTCATGTTACAAAAAAATTGATGAAATGGCAAAATAATCGCCATTTTATTGACAAGAAGGATTTTTAACACTTTGAGGCAATAAACGGGTCCATGGCCTGAAATTTAACTGCATTCTTTGTTCTAATTCACATTTTTCAATTATTGTGTTAATTTCAATTACAATTTTTTTAATTGATGCTTTGAGACAAGGCTTTAAGAATGAGATGAACTTCGGTGACTGGCATTTTAATTTAATTAAACAACTCAACAATGCGTACGACACTTCAACATTTGATCCCCTAAGCCTGCTTCGGCTATTTTTTCTCATTCTATACTCAAAGGAATCGAGTTCCAGGAACCGGGTGAGGCACCCTCACTTAACAAGGGAGGCTTGTGAGACCAAGAACCTGACAGCCTTCGCCCCACGGAACCCAAATTTGAGCGCGACCCTTGCGTCAGCACATCAGCAGCAGGAGTGAAAAGAAGAGGGAAGAGTAGGGGAATGACAAGGGAAAGCGAAATTCATTGAATGAAGATTGGCCATTCTGGTCGCGGATTCCAACCCTGGGGAAACCAGGAAACCACCTCTAGACTCAAAATCTACGCATAAGTTTCAGGTGTAGATTGCTGCTTCACCCTGGTAGTCGGGATTTGGGAATCCGGCTTCACACAACCGTTCCCAAACAACGACAAGGACGGAATTCGGGAATCCGGCTTCACACAACCGTTCCCAAACAACGACAAGGACTGAATTCTGGAATCCGGCTTCACACAACCGTTCCCAAACAACGACAAGGACGGAATTTGGGAATCCGGCTTCACACAACCGTTCCCGTACAACGACAAGGACGGAATTCGGGAATCCGGCTTCACACAACCGTTCCCAAACAACGACAAGGACGGAATTCGGGAATCCGGCTTCACACAACCGTTCCCAAACAACGACAAGGACTGAATTCTGGAATCCGGCTTCACACAACCGTTCCTGTACAACGGCAACTTGCAGCCGAGAAATCAGCTGTTGAGGTGACGCCTCCGATCTCTGCAGCCGCCTCCAGGAAGAAGAAAGCCTGGAACGCCGTGGTCCACCATCCTACTGACTTTGAACCCTTCTTAGCAGGACATCAAGTACTTGTGACCAATAAACATTTTCCATTGTAAATGTATGTTGATTATTTCTCCTGTGTCCTGGTTGGGAAAGGCAAAACAAATAGAGTCTATTCATGAATAAATCCATTGTTCATGGATAGATTCAACAGTGAAACCTGGTAGCGGAAGATCGACAATCCAATCAACTACAGGCTTACACTATGGAGTGAGAATGTGATCCTGAAATTTATCGCAACTTTTTATTCGAAAGTTAAAAAATCGGTGGTCTTCTGAGCCACGGGGCCGGCAGAATTACGGTATTCCTTCCAAAGCAAAAGCTGTAGCTGCAAATTCATGGGCGGAGCAGTTTGGGGACCCAAATATATTAGGTAGGTTCACCAAAACCAAATGAGGGGTAAAGGTGAAAACCATCAGGGTTCATATGGGGCAGTTTTGAGGAATAAGGTATGAAAGAACTAGAGAGAGGGTGGACTGTCCCCTCAGCCTGAATTTTGATTGTTCTTTATCACAACCGTACGCACCCTGATGATTCTTCCCCAGAACGGGATATTATTTTTCACGTCTTTCGAGTGTACTCTGCTGGTTTTCCCCGCAATGAATACTGCAGACGTTAACACTCCAGAAATGCTACCAAATTGCGTCATTATCTAAAACGCTGCAAATTCCAGGACCAGGATTCCATTATCTAGGACCATGGAGACTCATTTCTTCAACATGGGGAAAACAGTGGGTACCGGACCTTCCAATCGATTCAGGGTCCGAAATGTAAAGGAAAATGATACCCCAGGTACCAGAAATCTCGAAAACACATTCGAAATGGGTAGATGGGTACCCATTTTGACCCATAACATCATCCAGAGGGCGCCAATCGTTTCCGGGCTCATTTCATTGGATTCAGCGTCCGAAATTTGGTGGAAAATAATACCCCACACGCCTAGATCGCCAAAAATCCATTTTTCGAAATACACATTTTGACCCCTACCCCGCCCAAATATAGTCCGATCGGGCTGCAAAGTTTTGAGGACCAACTAATGCCAAGAACGGACCCCTGACCCAAATTTCAGATTTTTAGAAAAATTTTTACTACCAAAGTCGGCGTGGACCGCGGACGGACACTTGACTTTTTTGATCTAGACACTTTGAAACACCCAGAAACAAATTTAGGGGGTGAATCGGAGAGATTGACTTTTTGCATGAAAACATAAATTGATTATTCAAGGAATAACCAAAAGCGAACCGGAAAAAATTGATCCTGATGGTTTTTCCCCAGTACACTTCAAATGTTGAGGCACAGGCAGCGCTCCCTAACGGCTGCTTCATGAACCTTTATACTCTTTTCAACTGAAACTATTTATAAATTGTATGTACCTAGGAGCTGCAGTAAAGTTTTATATTTACAAAAACCTTTTCTTTTAGTTTATGAATCTGTAAATATCAACTAGCCAACTTAGGGTCAAAGAGGCACTAACTAACAGCAAAGCTGGAAGAAGATCCTCTAGATGTTCCATACCCATTGGCTCTAGGGGAACCATTCTTGAGAGTATCCCAAAATGCAATCGACTGTTTAAAAAAAAATTTTGGCATAGCACATGCCAGAAAAGCAGCGCATTATTGGAATTATTGTCAGGGGAAAACTGCCAGTGAACGGAAAAATTGAAAATAATAAAGGACTTTGGTGTGCCCTCCATCGGTACCTCTGGTACTAGTTACATAGCAAGTCAACCCTGTAGTTTCCTTTACTCACCAATTTGTCCTTCCTGGCGAGCCCTTTGCCACATTCCGTGCACGTGAAGCTCTTGTTGTTGTTTTCCACTTTCGGTTTAGTTTTGTTAATAACGACCAAGTGTTGAGGTTGGGAAATTTGAGTTTGAGTCGACGCAGTGGTTTTCCTATCTTCTTGTTGGCTGGTGTTACCAAAATTTCCTGCTCCGTCTGTCGCAAATGCCACCTGCGTCGTGTAGTCCGGTGCCCTGGAAAGTAATCATGTTAGTCAGCTTAGTATGGTTGGCGTTGTTTGTTTATAATAAAGGAGACTCTTGGACCCAAATCAGGAGGACGATTACAACAAAAATGTCTTACCACGTTCCGATAGAACGAAGAACTCTGACGCCGTCGTCGTAACCCAATCCGTCGTCGGCAATCATGAACGTTTGAGTTTGGTGCTGTTGCTCGTTCGAATTCTGATTAATTTGCGGTTGTGGAACTTGAGGTACTTTCAGTGTCGTGACGTATTCCATTTTGATTTTTTGCTGCTGCAACTGTTGCGACTGCTGAAGCTGTTGAGCCATTTGTTGCTGCATGGCGACGTGCGCTTCCAAATAGGCGGTTTTTTGGGCGTCCGTCATTTTGTCCATTGTTTCAACCTGCCAAGGTGAAACGGGGAAAAGAGGCGAAATGTTAGCGAAGTGTGGCAGAGATGGCAGATTTTCATTTATAAATAAGGCGGTGAAATAGTTCATTGATGCCCGGTTCCTGGAACTCGATTCCTTTGAGTATAGAATGAGAAAAAATAGCCGAAGCAGGCTTAGGGGATCAAATGTTGAAGTGTCGTACGCATTGTTGAGTTGTTTAATTAAATTAAAATGCCAGTCACCGAAGTTCATCTCAAGCCTTGTCTCAAAGCATCAATTGAATAGTTCATTGGAATAGTTCATTTTGTGGACTGTAGAACGAATAACAAAGGTAGGAACCATCAGTTGTGGATTGAGAGCCCAATTTACAACCCTGATTTACCAAGCACAGGTAGCGTAAAAAGGCCAACAAAAGAGCGTTATTTTCAATACAGGCTTCCTACAACCTACAAGAGGCACAAATGGCCGATTGAACTGAAGGCCTGAGGCTCTGACCAAGAACGATATTTCAGAAGCAACTCTTCAGAGCTTGGAAATTCTAGAGCAATGAAGAACTTTCACGTTGCAGTCAACACAGGCCTGCGCCAGCTGAAGAATCTTCATGCGAGATGACTTTGGTCCTGCTTAGTTTCGATGGGTCACAATGCAGTGCTTCAGACAAGATCTCTCAGCATGGTGGAGGCTGTAGAAGCATGGATAGGACATGGCCATGGATTCTATTTAATCCAATAGTGTCAGCAACCCATCAACGATTCTATCAATCCAGCGCTGGGGCTGCTAAGGTCGATTAAGCCAGACTTTTATTTTCACAGCAATGATAATTATGGAAAGGCTGACTAAGTAGATCCTACGAGTTGTCATCAGTCATCCAGGAAAGGCGCTGACCGACCAATGTACATACGTTTAGTGGATAAGTAGCTCAGTTAGCAAAGATGATTTTTTTGTAAAATGAACAAGACTGACCGGCAAATGGTTGGCAATTGCCATTTTTAACTATGAAAACGACATCAGACAAAAGCGCATCTCGCCTTCAACTTCAACTGAAGATGGTTAGTTTTCGGAGCTGGGTAACAGCTTCAGCCCTTCTATTGATATGAGATGTCTCGCCATCATTTTCCAAGGTAAAACTTAACCTCAACCTCAAACTGCGAATGCTCACCTTCAACGAGCGATATCCCCTAAGCACGATCCTGGTCCGAAAGCCGACGCTGTGACACGCAACGCCCGTCAATTACCGCATTTCGACGACGAAACGAATCGAAAAATCACTTCTCGAGCCGTCTAGAAACAAAATATTTTTCGGGGGAGAAATACGAACAAAAACTCAACATAACATGAGGAGAGAAGCCGACGGGGGAAGTGGGGGAGGAGATTGGAAGCCGAAAAGACGAATTGTGAGCACCAGTTTCCTGAGGGACCCCCGCTACCTCCTGTTCCTGATCAATAACAAACAACCCTTCGTGTCGGGATCGTTGATTGGTGGGGGTAAGTTATGCGGCCGAACGCCGGCTCGAGATTAGACGAAGTCAACCGATCCTGGCCGATTCCAAAATATCCGACCAATCAAAGTTGTGTATCCAGCTGTGGTTGGGGGCCGACTTTGCCGCGAAATTTGAGTTCTCTAGACCTCCAACAGGGAGAGTTTCATTTGAAACCATTAGACCCCCAGTTCTTGATTAAAAAAAAACTATTCATGACACAATTCCTGAACAGCGAGACTGATGCCTCCCTGCCAAAGCATTACTGGGTACTAGGATAGAAGGTTCAGAAGGATGCAGTGCTCAAGCACTCTCACCGCCAATTTTAAACTTTCTTCAAACCGACCAATGTGAGTTTACTGACAGTTTTGATGATCCAGTTTCCGGTTTCAAATATTTGAAAACTTGGACTGGAAAAGAAGAAAACTTGTGCTGATTCAGTGGCCAAAACTGTGGTGACTCATGAACATTTCAACCTGGGCCTGTTGGCAAAACGCTGCAAATTCTTACACATGGGTTGGTTATTCCTCAAACCAGGCGCTTGGAGACTAATTTACAACTCGGATCAGGCGCATGGAGATTCATTTCTTCAACATGGGGGAAACATGGGTCCCGGACCCATTCCAATCGATTCAGGGTCCAAAATTTAGTGGAAAATGATACCCCACACGCCTAGGTACTAGAAATCTCTAAAACACACATTCGAAATGGGTAAATAGGCACCCATTTTGGCTCATAGCCTCATCCAGAGGGCACCAATCGTTCCGAGACCCGTCTCATTGGATTCAGCGTCCAGAAAGTGGAAAATGATACCCCACACAATTAAATTGCAAAAATCTTAAAAATTAATTTTGCGAAATTCACATTTTGTTCCCCACCCCACCCAAATTTGGTTCAATCTGGCTGAAAAGTTTCGAGGACCAACAAGAGCCATGAACGGAGTCCACGCCATTTGGCAACTTGTGATGTTATATCTCTAACATCTCTAATTATTTCTTCAGCATGAAAACAAAGCCATTGCGTTCATCCATTTGCAATCATATTTCCCAGGCTCAAAGATTCAGGACGTGTCAACCATGGCACCTTTTTAACAACTCGCTAAATCCAATAAAATGGATCCCAGAACGACTGGCACCCACCGGAACAAGTTATGGGTCAAATTGGGTGTATATTACTCATTTTGAATATGTGTTTTCGGGATTTCTGGTACCTAGGCGTGTGGGGTATCATTTTCCACTAAATTTTGGACGCTGAATCCAATGAAATGGGTCCCGGAACGATTGGTGCCCTCTGGATGAGGTTATGGGTCAAAATGGGTATCTATCTATTTATTTCGAATGTACGTTTTCGAGATTTCTGGCACCTTCTCTCTTCTCTGCAGTTTATTTGAATTGTCTCAGCGTTGAGAGTTATGCGGAGCGTATATCCTATGAAAAAGATCGGAGGGCTTCGACCCGACCTTGAGACAGCACGAACTTCGGTAGCGAAGATCGGACAGCCGAATAAACAGGTTTGGTCTGCTCAGACATACCTTCCCCGCCAGTTCACTTTGAGGCAACCACTTCATCGCCCTTTTATCGCCCAGGATGATATCCGGAAAATAAATAATATTTTAACAAAATTCCTTCACTTCACAATCATTCACGATGAAATCATCCTTCCTATACAAACGGGCACTGTAGGACACAGATTTTGTAAGCAGTTATCTCTGAACATTTTTCTCAAATATAAGATTGAGATAACTAGTGTTTAGCTTGAACTATATGCACTTACTCTTTGCCACTTACGGATATACGGATGATTCTCACAGAAAGCTCAATTTCTCAGGTCCAGATTTTGAAAAAGTGGACCTTGTCAAAAAAATCTGAAAAATTCATCAGACTTCTGGTACTATATTGAAGCTTTTGAGAAGCAAGATTGAACTCAATTCACATTTTCTGGCCAGAAATGGTAATTTACTAAAATGATAGGGTGGTGGGGATGAGAACTCCAATTATAATTAAGAGACGGTAATGAGGCTAACAGTAATTTCATGGTCCTTTTCCTACCTAGCAAGACTACATCTGTGTACTTCAATGCAAAGACTTGATAATAACACACAACAATGTAGAATCGCAATTTTGGGAGGTTGGCAGGTAGGTCTCATATTTAAAATCAAATAATGATTGTAACAGAATAGTAGGCATTTATTTAAAATTCAGATGCGTGATAAATTTCAGTCTGTCTTTTTATACTTTATAACCTAATCTCTATATCACAATATGTTACGCACTTAGGTCAAAGCTAATTGTTATCACCCCATTAACGATGAACAGGTAACCTTCAGCTTATTATACCATCCAATACTCCATTTTGTGATACAATTCTTCCCTTTAACCCTGGAAAGCCTATGATGATCAATATTAAAGATTATAAGGAAAGCAAACATTTGCCCGGATTTCCAGGAGCAAAAATGGTCATTATAAAAGAAAAAATAAGTAAATGTAAGGTCTCTTTTGAACATGACAATAAAGTAGTCAACATTATTGCAGATTTTATAGTTTATCACTGCCAATGGGCCCAATCGGGGCTCAGAGTTGGAATTTAGCTACCGGAGCTAGTTTTTCATTGAATGAACAGGAATTTTACAGGAGTTTGCTAACGCTAAAAACACAAAACGCACAAAAGTTTATGCTTCTGTGGTAAGTGAAGATGTCATCCAGAGGAGCCTGGTGTCTTTTTGATTGCAACTCTGCAGTGAGCGTATTTTCATGAACATACTCCATTTTGACTCTGCTCAAGAAGTTTTTCATTGCTGAGGAATGAATGAGTCTAGTGGCTGTGTCACAAGCCCCTTTCAAGGCAGATTAGACAAAACTAGTCTCAGATTTGATTGATTAATTGATTGAAATAGTTTATTTAACCATCAGGGAAGATTAGGGCCAGATAGGAAGATTTGGGATTTTAGGGGAAGATTTGGTAATACTTTCAGGTTAAATCCACTATCCAAAATCCATCTCTCCGACTCGAACATTTTTTCTGGGCGTTTCAAGGTGTCAAGATTAAGCAAATGTCCGATTTCGGTAGCAGATGTATATTTTTGGCGATCTAGGCTTGTGGGGTAGCATTTTCGACCAAATTTTGGACGCTGAATCCAATAAGACAGGTTCTGGAACGATTGGAGCCCACTGGAAGAGGTTAAGGGTCAAAATGGGTATCTATCTACCTATCCTGAATGTGTTTTCAAGATTTCTGATACCTAGGCATGCAGGGTATCATTTTCCACTAAATTCTAGACGCTGAATCAATCAGATTGGGTCCGGGACACGCCACACCCACCAATTCATGCGTGTGGGGGTATCGTTTTCCACTAAATTTTGGACGCCCAATCGATTGGAATGAGTCTTCATGCTGCTGGTCGAGGAATAGCCAACCCCTGTGAAAGAATTTTTGTTCTAGAAAATTATTGGGGTCAATCGGAGATGGACGACCCTCCCATGACCTCGAGCACCAACAAAAACTATTTCAAGCAATACCAAATTTTATGTGCCCAACACTTGAATGAACCATGCTCTATGAGCATACCATGGCAGGCCTATAACAGCCCTTTTGCAGGTAAAAGTCAATCAACGTCTTCATTGAATCTGCATCAATTGAACAGTTTTGTTCATGTTCTGCTGTCAATCCTCAAGAATTTGACCTTTCCCTCCCCTCATCCATTTCATATCCCAATTTGAAGGGCTAATTTTCATGTTTTGGGCCAAATTTATGAATTGACATTATTCACTCAATTCAAACCAACACACACCCAAAAACTCAACTCCCACATTTCAGGTATGAAAGGATCATAAGCAGTGGATACCATCTAACGTTTATTGACACAATGAATACTACAACTTACATAACATCAAACAACAATCTCCCTGCCCAGAGTGGTGGCAAGGAGAGAAAAACAAGAGCTGACCTAATTTCAGTCAGCATTTAAGTCCGAGTTGCTAGTCAAACACGGAAAAACAGTTAACAGTGTCAACATCAATAACGATCATTGGTTTGAGAAAAATACTTTTTTTTTTGTCTTATAAAAAGGTAACAAGCAAAAGTAACAGCGTAGAAAATTTCACAATACCAAAAAACATTGAGAAACAAAGAGGAACATTAAATTCTTTTTAGCACTTTAGTTAACAACAAGCGTCAGTAATAGAAACTAGGCAGAGTAAACAATCAACAGAAGCATAAGGAAGGTTGCAAGGAAACATAGTAAGTTTTACAAAAGCCAATCCGCCCATTATGTCTGAAGACTAGGGGGAAACAAGAAAACTATAATATAATGTTCAAGTACCTGAGTGAAATGATTGGACCACACATTCAGTAAAGTTGTATAAAATGTAGAAAAAACAAGACTTTTAGAATTTATACAATTGACATTGAATTCACAACAACAGGGACAAGTCTGGTAAATGGAGACTATTTTGAAGGATTGTATGTCCTTACTACCAACTACTTCAAGCTGTAATATTCAGAAATGAGTATCACTTACAGGCAATAACGAGGAGTACGTGTAAAAAGGGGAAAATGCATATATTCGTTTCATTTGGGATGGAGAGAAGCATGTGGAAGTATGACAAGTTGGAAGGCAGAAAGATGACCTGGGTTTTCGTGTTTTCATTTATGTGTATGTCTTTGACTCGTATAAGAGAAATGATTATAGTAGGAGTGAAAAATAAGTGGTGGAGGGGTAGGGGGGCTAAGAGACTGCAGGTCAATCCAAGGAAGACTGAAGAAAAATTTTTGGAGAATTTCGTAAGTTCTTTTGGAAGTAATTTGAGATGAAGAGTGAAGTACCTTGGTGTAGTTAAAAGCCTGACTGCAATAGTGGGCTCTTACAACCTAGGCAATGAGGATACTGCTGTATACTGCCTCAACAGCAGACACAGAAAAACTATGACAGAGCTGCAGCCACTGCACATTACAGACAAAGCAACAGTTGCAACCATAGCAAATGGGATAGCCACAACCAAGATAGCCCTGACACTCAAGATTTCAACAGTACTGTTTATGACAGTACTTCAAGATCAGTGGCATAGTACCAATGCTGTAAAGTAAAGCAAAGTCCATATCAGAACCAGATGAGTTGCTAGTGCAGTTACCAACTTCCCAGTAAAATTAGTTTCATTTTCGCAACACAGAAGTTCTTCAAGAGAGCTTTCTTCTTTGCATCAATTTTCTACTGAGAAATGTCTATTTTGAATCATAACTCATTACACAAGAGAGGGAACAAAAGACACAAGAGAACAAGAGGGAACACAAGAACAGTAAGTAGATGGATGATATTACATCTAAATTTAACAAATCAACAACATCTCTAACATCTTTTTCAACTTAGGACACGCTATAAGCCAATCTGTTATAAATCCTCCTTTTTGCCATTTAACTGGAGGCACTGAAAAAGTTGTGCCTCTCTGACCAAGCTCCATTCCATTTATGACTTTTCTGGCAGGTTTTTGAACTCTCAAACTGTTAACACATGAACCCACCGGTCTCAATTGTAAGAGAACCATGCTAATTTTCTGACAAAGGCCCTCGTTCTTCAAATATTCATAGTTTTCTCAACCACAAACCAATCGAAAATACTAGACAAAGAAGGAGTTAACACACCATACAAAATATTTGAGCCTTTTCAAATTTGACTGCAGGGAAATTTCTAACGGAGAATGTACATCAAACAGGCAACACCAAAAACACACTTGAGATTTTCTTATACACACAACATTATGAAGCAAGGTCTGAGTTTCTATGGCCTGAACAAGTAACTTTATTCATTTCATTCCAGCTGAATTTAGATCTAAATTATTTGACGATAAACGAGCTGACTAGGTGAGAAATTACGGTTTTTCGAGAAGGGCTTCTAAACAAGATTCAGCAGGAATCATCACAAAGTAAACAGGTTCTTAATAATCAACACTCCAACTATTGTCCTTAACCATGTTACGAGGATCCACCACTAATTTAAGTTAAAATGACATGGATGGATTTTTCATTCAAGCGTATTCAAGACACAGTCTAATAATACTAGCAAAGCCACCCAAACGCATTGTTTCAGAGTGTTTTAGCCTAATTTAAATGCGGCATTGAACTTAAAGAAGAATTATACTATACAAATGTGATTACAGATTGATTTTGGATTTTAAATATTGAAGTGCTATCGTTTAGCACAGCAAAAGAAAACAAACGGAGCCAACAAAAAATGATTTATAGAACATTCATTCATAGAACACTCCTAGCGCAGTTAAAATGGGAGAAGATCAAATGCTAGATTAACCTTCCGATAGTGTGACATCGTGCATGTGATACATACACATTTCTCTATCATTATCTAGATCAATCATATGATCAATCTAATCTTCCCCCTCATTTTGGAGGTCTTAGTCCACCTGTATTTTTCCACACAAAGGTAAAATGCATGTCCCACATATATGCTATCCATGTTACAATACCAGAAATATTAATTCTAATTTGAATGAAGTTGACTTGTTACTGTACCAAAAAGGTCACAATCCAGTTAGAATTACACTGCTGGAAGATGAACTTTTTCAAGAAAATGGTTGATCATCGAGGAATAGAACAGCCAGGCGTCAAACATATATGAAGAGGCACAAGAGGACGACATTGCATGAAGCTCAAATTATTTTCTACATTGGAAAAATGTGAAACCTAGTGCCTTTTTATAATGAATTCATGTTTGAGAGAACACCTTTGTGAGCTGTTATGAACTGTTTACCAAAACCTTGCATTTTTGCTGAATAAAAGACTTGAAATATTCTGCCTATGTGACAAATACATGCAACTATCTGAGCTTGAGGCGCGACTATCGGAAGGTTAACCATTTTTGCTGTACTTACAGATAACATGATAGAGGGAAATAATATGTTAAAACCACTACAGGAATGTTTCATTGGCAAAAATAATTTTAAGAACCATCTCAATGGAAATGGCAGCAGGGGAACAGCATCAGTTTGGCTATCTTAACTCTGATTGGCCAATCCTATCCCCTATTCCTATTCACATTGGTTCAAAGGCTGCCAGAGTGAAATGTTTGGTTAACAGCACTCAGAGGGAGAATCCTACTGATCAATTGAAAAAAAAAGTTGTCCCAAGTAAATAGATTTATCAGGATCCTGAGTGGTATTTATTTTTAATGTTTCCATACTTTATTACGGAACGTTGAAACAAAGTTACTTGCATAAAAATATGTTGAATTTGAAAATACAACTTGAAGTTTTACCTGATTACTTTGCAATTAGGGGCAAAAGGAGATTTAACGGGGGGAAAACTTGATTCAACCAAACTTCTTAGCGCATCTGGCAACTATGCTGCAGCCTCCCCCTCCTTATGTTATTTTTTGGCAGTTAATTACTGTTTTATTGAACCAGGAAAACTTCAAAAAATTCAACTATAACAATTTCCCTTTATATTAAAAAAAAAAAAAATAAGATTAAAAAAAAATAAATAAATAACTTTTTGGACCCAAAGAGCATTAATTTAGCTATTAAATCGAGATCAGCGTTCGGAAAGTAGTCGAACATTTTATAAAATCAAGAGATCATCAATATCACTTCCGAATCAAATTTTGAGTCATGTATGGCACAAGGGATTAAATGGGGACGCCTCCTATCAAAATTTGTGGTAGATCCTCGCAATTTGAGGACGGTCGGCTACTGTAAACTGGTCCTTCAATTTTAACATCAGACTCGAAATAGAAAAGTATTAAAAATAAGTTTTCAGTCGCAATCAGTACCAACGGTAACCAACTAATACTTTAAAAGCTAGCGTATTGTAAGAGAAAATACTTAAAGAGTGTATGGACACTGGGTGCAATAGTTAATTTCCAATTGGACACCCATTTTTTACAAAATAGTAACAGTAAATAACAAAAGTAAAAAGTGGGGATAATTTCATTTTGATTATTTTCGAAGAAAAACGAAGAAATTCAATGCTACCGAATCTTGACTACCAAACTGTCAGTCTTTTCAATTGACTACGAATAGATCCAACAAACCACACTTGAGTGTTCAGTACTTGGCAAGCATTAAATCATAACAGTTGCAATATATTCGGAACTCTTCAAGCAACGGTAGTACAAAAGAGTAGATAACAAGAGTAAAATTATGTTTTTTCAAGGAGAAAACATCAACGTACTAGACTATGGAAGTGAGAGAGAGGAAGGCGAGGTAGAAATAGAAAAATTAAATAATTTTAAACTAAGCGTTGAGCCAGATGCAGAGAACTTTTGCAGAAAGAAACGAGCTAAAGAAGTACAATGAAGAGTGTACAAACTGACATTAACAACTACTAAATACATATTGTATGTACAACATTATAACTCAGAGGCCCAGAGTAGCGTAATTTTGTGGTAATTGTGTTGTCGAAAATTCATTTAGGCTATTACAGAATTGATTTAGGTCTCATTTTGACAGATAAATTGGCTTATTGTCATAATTGTAGGCAAAATACGTTTTTAGGAAAGGCCAGTTGAATTTTAATGTCACAAACAACGGAAAACTGAGGTAAAACTCAAAATATTTTACGTCCTATTGAAGCAGTATTGCCAATGGAAACCTTAAGAGTGGTATTTTCGACTTTTCAGTTTGTAAAGTAAGACCCCAGCAAAAGTAAACATTTTAAGTGGAAAATGTTATATGAATGAAACAAAGCAAAAATCACATATTTGTAAGAATTTCCAAAAAAAAAAAAAAAAAAAAAAAACTATTTTAGAACAATTTTTGCGTCTTACAAATCCGCTTTCTAATCGACTTCACTGAAATTCAAATCATTTCAACATAAATCAGGATTTGAACTTCACATCTTTAGTAAAACTTTCTCTTTTATCCAAAATTTACATTTTTGTCCAAATGAAGTCGCTGAAAATTTATAATTTTGGGGACCTTTATAATAGTTACACCGTCTATAGATCAATTTCACTCTCATTTTCACTTTGTTTTATGATAAATAACTAGAATATTCAACGATATTCAAGAAACAAACATGTAAATAGATGTAGAAGTAGTTTTACATGGGGATAAGATAATTTTGATTATTAGAAAATGAAGACACATCTTATTTGGATCATTTAAACCGGTTTAGGACGTTCAAATTTATTGCGAAATCATAGGTTGGCTATTAAAGAGAAAGAAAGGTTGCAAAATTTATCCATAAATAAACGATTTTGACTATAGAATTCATCAAAATAACTTTCTAAATGCAGTTATTTAGGATTTTTCATATATTTTACTGTAAATTCAAATAAAATTTGATTTGTGGTATAGTCATTAAACAATTTAATTGTTATCTAGCGTAAATTTGGAAATGTAAATTTTTATAATAATTATCTGCTTCTATTTTACACCTTTTGTTTCTTGAACAAATTCAATATTTTGAATAATCCCTAAAAAATAGTAAAATATGAAAACAAATTATAGAATAAATGTGATTTTTGCGTCATTTCCAAGTAAAATAAATTACTCATTAATCGTAATTACGTAACAAATTTCCAAATTTATGAATTTTACCAGTATGTATTGTATATTTAATAGATGAAATATGGGTGTTTGGGGATAATGATGGTAAAGAATGTTCATTTTTCTCCTGTTGGACCTGGCAACACTGTCTGTAGAGCATAAATGAGCACAGAATGGATGGGGGCCTCGAAAATATTGTTCTAAAACAGATTTTTAAATAACTTTTACACTTACCTATTGAATTAGGGTAGCAGAAACACTATATGAATTACATGACAGATCAATAACCTCCACAAAATTGTTCCTCTCACTCAGCAACCCGAAAATTGAAATACTTTCATGAAACGCTCATATGAAACTAAACGACAAATTTTCAACAAGACATACAAGACTTCGTATTTTTATTGCAGCATTACGAAGAGGATAACGACTAAGCCAACTGGATAGTATTTCAACGACTACAACAATTAACAAACATTCATCGTACAACACTTAATAATGATATGGTACCAATTCGTAACGACGAAGAAAAACAGTAACAACGAGAATAACGAGGCGGGTTCATTCGAAAATTGAACACGTGAAAGGAACACACAACATTTTATCAGCAGGAACAAGATAAATTGTGAGCAGTGAATTAACACAGTATCTTCGTTCATTAATTTTTAAAAACCAGGAGAACAAAAATGTGCCAAATTTGGATATAACTGTAACGGGTTTTGACCTAAATGATCAAATACTGAAGCACCTAGAGGGATTGTTTCTCTCAAAATTGAGCATTCAACTGCGCCAATTTTCAAATTTTTGAATGAGTCAAATTGGGTCAAACGGTCAAATTCATGGAAAAAAATTCTTAAATTTAGGTTTAGGTTATACGTATGAAGAGATTCCCCAACAGCGGATTTTGCTGATTGCTCACAACCCACTGTGGCGCCCTCCACAAGTGACTAAGCTCCAGATAGTGCCAAAATTGATATGAACGTTGACGGTTTAGCGTTGCTTTCCAACGCTGATCTCATATCGACGTTCGGCTTTACTCAACTGATTATAATGCCAAAAACGTCACTTTTTGAGAGGAAAATCAACAATTTTTAGTACAAAGAGAGCATCTCCGGACCATCGTATTGTGAAAAAAACGCTGCAAATTTTTACAACACGGGTTGGTTATTCCTCGGACCAGGCGCATAGAGAACAATTTCTTCAACATGGGGAAAATGGGGGAAACAGAGGGTGCGGCGGGTCCCGGACCCATTCCAATCGATTCAGCGTCCAAAATTTAGTGGAAAATGACACCCCACACTCCTAGGTACCAGAAATCTCGAAAACACATATTCAAAATTGGTAACAGATACCCATTTTGACCCATAGCCTCACCCAGAGGAGACCAATCGTTCCGGAACCCGTCTCATTGGATTCAGCGTCCAAAAGTTACTGGAAAACTATACCCCACACCCCTGAACACTAGAAATGCCGAAAACACATATTCAAAAATGGGGGAAACAGTGGGTGTGGCGGGTCCGGGACCCATTCCAATCGATTCAGGGTCCAAAATTTAGTGGAAAATGATACCCCACACGACTAGGCACCAGAGATCTCGAAAACAGACAGTCAAAATGGGTAAATGGGCACCCATTTTGACCCATAGCCTCATCCAGAGAGCACCAATCGTTCCGGGACCCGTCTCATTGGATTCATCGTCTAAAAGTTAGTGGAAAATCATACCCCACACGCCTAGGTACCAGAAATCTTGAAAACACATACAAAATGGGTAGATAGATACCCTTTTTGACCCATAACTCCTTCCGGTGGGTGCCAATCGTTAGACAATTTCTACTACCAAAGTCAGCGTGGACGGCGTACATACATTTGCTAATTTTGATCGAGACACCTTGAAACGTCCAGAAAAAAATTTTGGGCCGAATCGGAGAGATTGACTTTTTGCATGAAAACAAAGGTTGATAATTCAAGGAATAACCAACCAAAACTGAACAAATTCAAAAATAATATAGAAAATACTCGTTGGAATATTCCAAGGAGAAACTACGATTCATTCCTCAAAATGTGACCTTTTTGGGCAGTTAAATCAAGGTAAAATGAGGAAAACAAAACCCCTCTTCCCAAGAGATTCAACGCTGTAAGGAACCAAATGGAAATTGAATTAGCGCAATTGGACATACAGAAAACCCGCGTTATTCCAAAAGCCTTATTTGAAGAGAAAGGAACACATTTAGGGATGTGTATTATTGATATTGTCACACGAGTCCTACTACGGGTTCATATTTAAGAAATTGGTCAATTTTCAATTTCGAGGCGATCGGCCCAACTAGATAGAATTGACCTGTACAATGAGTTTCGAAAAATTGATGCTCCCTTTACTCTCAGTTCCATCACTTCGTATGGAATTTTAGAATCAAAAAGTAAAAAAGAAAAAATACTCAACTTACTAGTTATATAACTCATGACCCCAACATGGGCCGAAATTCAAACGAGTAACCAAGAACCAAAACGAACGAAAATGGCCAAATGGAAATTGGCAGAAAGAAAAACCAACAATTATAAACACGTTGAAAGTCAAGTGAACGACTTAATAACATCGTAGAATTAGCGCTTTATAAAAATCTACGATAAAGAAAAACAAACACAAAGTGATAAATTACGAAAATAGAAATACTTAAAGAAAAAAATTCAATTTCAACTGGAATGTGTTTTAGATAAAAACACAATTTAGTATAAAGTTTCAACAATAACTAGAAAAAATACGAATTCAAAACGGAAAAGTCATCTCCTATATTTCAATAGAAACGAAACAATTTAGAGGTACAGTGGATCAACAAATCCAAATTTGGGCAAACCCAACAATACAATAGAACGAAAGGAACATATCATGAAAGTCTTGACAGTAAAAAAAGTTATAAAAATTCGAAAATGAAACTTGATTTTGTTTACCGAAAGTAAATAAAAGTTTTGCTCAAGTCCAAAATGATCCACTAAAAATAAGCTTAATTTTTAGAAGTTGAGAAATTGAAAAAATAAAAATAATAAATGAATACATTTTGAATAAATTAAACGGTTTCAAATGAAAACTGTCGGTGAGTTTAGAAATCGGTCTGGTAAATGTAGACTTTGTAGTCTTTGGACGTGAGGACGACTGAACCCTCGTTGGAGATGTCGGCGTCGAAACATTGAGCGTGTTTGACTTTGGACTCGACGGCGGCGACGAATTGGCCTTCTTGAGTGAAGACAGTCAAATTGAAGTTGTTGTGGTTGTCGGCGACGATCACCTGAACAGGAGAGGGGATGTTTTAAGGGGGTGACAAACAAAAATGGGTTTGGTCGACATAATGGAAATTTGATTAAATGAGGCAAATTATTAAAGAAATCTCGTTCAAGAAATACAAAATTGAGTCAAGAACGTCTTTCACTTAGGGATGGGACATCGATGTTGTCCGCTCGATAGCATCGGCTAACGATGTTACGCCCCATCGATGTTGCCACCCCCAACATCGATGTTACCTCACCTACCTAGAGAATAGATGATGCGCACCAGATTTATTATGAATAAATAATATTAATGAAAACAAAAAAGGCCTTGCTTCTTCAACCCTCCCTCAGCCTAATCATGCCAAACCCTCTCTGATGACTATCGATTGTGACTATCGAGGCCACTACTTGGAAAAACCACCTGTAACCTCCTTCCTCAATGTCGTGGGCCATGTTGCGTTTAACCTGATTCAAGCTCATGTAGGTAGGTACTGATTGGAGGACAAAAAGTAAGATTTTGAAAACATGGATTCTCGGATAAACTACCTACTAATTAGGTAACCTGCAGTCTTGTTCCTTCATCTAGTTAATTTTATTAAACTGTATTGTAAATAGCGCTGTTGATGAATTTCAATTATTTTTTTAATTGAATATGTCCAAAAATGGGAAAGTATATCAAACATCGATGTTAACATCGATGTTTCGGGCTTTCAACCATCGACATCGAAAAACATCGATGGTTGGATGGGCTATGAAACGATGTCATGCTACCAATGTTGACATCGATGTTTTTGTTTCGATGTCCCATCCTTACTTTCACTGGGATTGGTTCTTCCTTGGGTCAGACGCATGGGGAAAGTGTGGAGAGTACCGGACTCATTTCATTCGGTTCAGCATCCAAAATTCAGTGGAAAATGATACCCCACACGCCTAGGTACCCAGAAATCTCGAAAACATGCGAAATGGGTAGATAGGAACCCATTTTGACCCATAACCTCATCCAGAGGACGCCAATCGTTCCGGGACCTATTTCATTGGATTCAACGTCCCAAATTCAGTGGAAAATAATACCCCACTCGCCTAAATCGCCAAGAATCTCGAAAACCCATTTTTCGAAATACGCATTTTGACTCAAGGAATAACCAACCAAAAAGCCTAGTGAGTTGATTCAGCGTCTACAATTTAGTGGAAACACAGAGGCGGTTGCTTTAAAAAGTTGTTAAAAATCAATTTTTTTTTAAATGAACGATAAAATTACTATAATAAAAATCGCTCCTGGTTTGCGACAGGGCCAAAAACGAGTTAGGCGTTAGGAAATGTAAGGTACAAACATAGTCTACGTACAAAATGTCACCTTATATTGGGACCGGTATGCCATTTTCTGGCTCTGACGCAAACAGACATTTTAGATTTACAATCAATCGACAACACTTCAAAACGTACTAGTTTAACGAGGTTTTAGTTTGGTTGCAAAAAAATGAACATTGATCCAAGCTGCTCCACTGATAAAACAAAGGAATAGTGGGCGACCTCTATTTCCTAATCTGTAGTTCGAAAATTTTAGTTGATGTCACTTCAAATGGACGCTTGAAAATGTAACGGATTTCATAGTTTGTAGTAACAAAAGTTTTCACTAGGAAAATTACCTTGTCAACTTTGGCAGAAATGTGATGAACCATTGAGTTAAATCCAGGTGTGCAAAACCAACTACGGTTTTCTCAATTAATTTTAGAAATTTGGCTGAAATTATTAATACGAGAATAGTTTGAGATCAGAAGAAAATGATAATGAACACTCACTTGGCCTTTGCGGTTCAACATGACTCCGATGGGGTAGTTAGTGACCCCTTCTTGTCCAATAGTGCGAATGAGCTTGCCACTGTAGTCGTACACGACGACGCAGTGGATCCTGTTGTCGGAGATGAATATTTGCTGACGGTCGTTGACGGCCACGCCATTTGGGAAATGAAGAGTCTGACTGCAGTTGAATTTGCTGAGGATTTCGCCCGTTGGAGAGAATATGATGACGCGCATGACTTTGCATTCAACGACGATAATCCGCCCCTGAGCGTCGACTGCAACGGCCCGAGGGTGTTGGAGGACGTTGGCTCCAAATCGACGAATGAATTGGCCGTATTGATTGTATAGTTGAACTTGGTGAGTTGGAGCGCGTTCAGTCACCACGATGTCGCCAGTCTTCGCCATGACAGCCACGCTGTTCGGGAACCGCAAGTAGCCAGTATCTTTGGCGTTGGGGCTATCACCAAAATGAAACTGGTAAGCCCCCGATTTGTCGAAAATTTGAATACGGTGGTTGCTTGCATCAGCTATGACGATGTCACCTTCAGCGTTAATGGCTACACCGTGTGGCTCAGTGAATTCTCCTTTGGACGAACCGTAGCGCCCAAATTTAGTTCGGTAAGTGATGACTTCCCGATTCACGGAAGACTTCAGAGAGAAAGATGGTGGATTGGATGGGATGAACATGTCTTCCAGCATCTTCTTGAACATGAGTATCTGAGCGGTAGAGCCATATTTGATCAGCCTTGAATGGAAATCAGCAACTTTAGGGGTTTTCTCAAACGTGTCCTGGTAGAAATTGCCGTGGTTTTGAACTGCAGCCTTGGCCTTGTAGAAGAACTGATCAAGGATAGCACATTGCCGCTGGTGATGCTTGTCAAGTGTACTGTTGAACACATTATACGCGTCATTGTTCTTCCTGGATATTTCTGTATACTGTGACCTCAAATAGTTATCCATTCTTTTGGAATTCCTGAGAGTGATGGCCAATTCTGTAAGCCGAGACCTGTTCTCCTCCATAGCTTGGTTCATAGAGGTAATCAAGGATTCACCAGCAACATCCAGAGGTTCAGCTTTGTGGCCTGAGTGACTCTCAACCAAGCAGGTGCAGCACACTGGCTCGTTACACGAGAAACAAAAAAATGTTATTTGGCATTTGGGATGAAGGAGGCATGGAAGGTCCATTTCTTCAGAAACGTTAGAGGAACCTGCCTTCTCAGGGTTAACAACCAGGAAATCTTTTGGAAACTCAATCACCTGGTGGCCCTCAAAGCAATACATGAAATTGTGAGCGTCAACGCAATTTTGGCACAGGGAATTATCACAGTTGATGCATTTAGCGACAGCTGTCTTGCATGGCAAATCAGAAATCCTGCAGCTGCTACAGAAAACATGGCCTTTGAGAGACTTCATGAACCTGATAATCCCGTAGTCTGGAATGAGCCCCAGAATCCCGTTAGCAGGAAGGCAAAAATCGACATGGCATTCGGGGCAGATCACTTTTTTCCGATTTTTGCAAGAATTCTTCTCCAGGCAGCGAAAGCAGTAGGTGTGCAGGCATGGGAGGACCCGAGGATCAATGAAGGCCGTCTTACAAATGGGGCAAATGATCGAACCGAGGCTAGTCGATTTGCTGATCTGGGATTGTGGCGAAAGTGGAGAGAGGCTGAGATCAGCTGATCGTGGGGAATCGTAGGCACTGTCCTGTTCTGTGTTCATGATTGATGGAGCTCAGCTGTGAACAGAAGAAAAATCACGTTCATCAAAGATAAGAAGCTAGGTGATTCCAAGTTCCTTATGATTACGAAGTTAAATCATTGATTTAATCGGTGGATTCCGAAATAATATCGAAGTCTAGAAATCAGAATTGATTGCATATCAGTGGTATTTAGTACAAGGTTCATAGTCGATTAGATGAAAAGGGAAGCAGCCAAGGCGACAGACGATCCAATTGATCGTCTGCTTTGTTCAATCCCCTCACACATTTAGCAGTACTAAACTAACGGCATGCAACTCGGTTTTTCGTTCAATCAGCAGCTTCAGACATTAATCAAAAACCGCTTTAGAGGTAAGATGGTTGAAATGCACTGTCGGGGGCCCCTTGATAAAGCGTCTAAATATCGATTTAGACTTCGAGATCACTGTATCGATGTCCGTTGCATTTATTTGGCGGTGACATATTTGCGCGGAAAACAAACGGTTACATATATTAGGCGTCTAGACCTAGTACATTGTGTTCATTGGAATTGAAGTGTTTAATTTGTCTTCTTTGGCGTGTTTGAGGCATGAGCGACCAGAAAGAGTGATTGAGATTTGTATGGATCTGGGATTGATTGCGAGAGTGTATGTGTGTCCTGAATGTGGGAAGAATATGTCTCTCAGACCATGTCCTTCAAAGCAAGATAGGTTAGAGAGGGTCTGCAGGACGAAAGCTGCTCCTTCCCATCGAGTGAAAAGGAATGTCTAATCTTGCTTTGAAGGACATGGTCTGAGAGACATATTCTTCCCACATTCAGGACACACATACACTCTCGCAATCAATCCCAGATCCATACAAATCTCAATCACTCTTTCTGGTCGCTCATGCCTCAAACACCCCAAAGAAAAGAAATTAAACACTTCCATTCCAACAAAAAGGAAAACGTTAAGAAACCATCGATTATCTCGCTTGACAGGACATATCGATATATTAGGGCGCCATGACAGGGGCCCCTGACAGTGCATATTTTCCGGTAAGATGTGTACTGGCCAGACATCAAATGCAGCTTACTATGATGCAACTGATCAGGATTGTCTTCATACTGACTCCAAAACTCATTAGCAGGACGAAGACATTGAATTTACATAAAATTCCTGGTTAGACAGTAAGTGGTAGCGGTACATCAGGAGGCAAAATTTGATTGGGAATGGGTTTTTTTTAATGGGATAACTCATCTTTGCCTGAAAAACACTTGAAAGAGGAACAGAGTAGATGAGGTGGACTAGATAAGCCAATGTGAAGGCACAGCCAACATGCCCGCAGTAACTCCTAGTTTCTGGAAACCTAAAAGACAGTGGCTTTCCAGGCAACTAAAAATGTATCACGTAGTAGCTACTGCGAGCATTTTTTCAAGGTTTTTGACTCTCATTGATACTTTCTTCCATTTGGTGGCAGTTGAAAGCGGCTGTTATAGTAGATACATTGCCATGCACCAATTCAAATGGACTCTACACTAGATAAATATCGGAATTGTAGGGCCTATTCCTAGAAGCTCTTCACTCCTCACTCTCCATTCTGAATGTGCAACCTCTCCACTCTACGAAAACTTTTCGTTCCAAGAAAGTGCAGAGCGTGATGAAGCTGTAGAGTGAAATGAAGAGTCAAGGTTTGCAGAGTTTTCGGTTTTCTACTCGGGTTTTGTTTCAAGAAACTCTTCACACTCGTATGCAGAAAAAGATTCGTCCATTTTTTTGTAGAGTATCCATGACTTTGCCAGATAGCTGGGGACTCTCCAAATATCATCTAGGAGATAATTTATACTTGAATTATTATTTTGGATGGATTTTATTGGAAGAGGAGAATAATCATAAATCTTTTAGTTGGTAATTTGGTGATAAGGAACAAGTAAAGCCAAAAGCGGGTCCCTGACGAAATTTTCTTCATTTTGTAAAAAACATTATGTTACTAGCTACAAAAAAAAGTCCTTATCACCAATTCCACAATTCCGAATGGAACGAATGCCATTATTATAAAGTAGTTACTAGCTCAAATCAAAGGAAAAATCTGAGGTCACTCAAAAAGCCGGTGATAGTAACCGTAACCAAATACGTAATTTTTGGGCCCTTTTGCGTCAGCATTGTTCAACAGGTAAAACAGCAACCAACCTCGATAACCAGGAAAGATGGACGTACTGATGCACGATATATCTGATAAGATTTATCCAGATTACGTTCAAATGTCTCTAAATTTAAAATTGAAAACAAAAAGCGAACGAAGTTGAAATGATAAAATTTCGAGAAGGTCGAAAAAGATGTTACTGACGCACAACGAACATAACAAGTTCATTCCCCGAAATAAGTATGAAACTTGAACAGTAGCCATTATGACGCCCGTATTACTTCAGGATTGTTTTCATTTCGACAACTTTCATTGCTTTCACGACGCTAAAACATGCGACGGAGGAACATGCGACAGAAAACGCTGTACAGAATAATAAAAATTCTGTCAAAAAATATGGAAGTAGGACAAAACGCCGGGCTTTTAGCGTCCACAACCCGAATATTCCGAACTACACGACAGCGACAAGAGTGAATATTATTGTCATCTATTAGCCGTTATTGGGACGAATTATTAATCTAATGTCGTTAAAGGGTAAGATTGCAATGAAGAATATGAATATAAAACACTTACATTTTCTTCATTTATCCTCGAAGTTTGCTCGATCCGACATGGAAGCGACGCGACGAACGGCGATTTGTCCACAGGGGGGCTGAAGTGGAGGGCAACTGTGCATTTGACAAGCAGTGTTGCCCTGACGTGCGGTTGTCTCTAGCGACCCTAAATCTCGACAATGACTTGAAACGATGGTAGTCACTTTTTGATAGACTTTTCTAAAACGTGGTAGGCCTATTGTGAAAAAATAATTTCATTCCCTATGAATCGGAGCAGCGAATGACTGCCTGCTACCTGAAAGCTGTAACATGGAGAGTATCTCCAGATGAGTTTTGGCTCGACCTGAGCGCCTCTGGTGGCCGAAATCCTAAACAGAGCAGCCTCACCTGGATCAGAACATGTGACCATGGCAACAGCGACCAGTCTCTAGTTACTCTGGTTACCAGGGAATGGGAAATATTGCTTATTCTTTGGGAGAAAGAGCCTCGTTTTATCAAGAATAAATATTTAGACTGATACCAAGATTACACCAATATGACGGGAAAATGGAAAAGGCTAAACCCGCATCCTAACTAGCCAAACCCATTTAGAACTCGCTTCCTCAACAATCACAACGCTAAAACATGGGGGAACGACATGAAATGTAATAAAATCAGAAAGATTGCGGAATTATCATAGTCGACGGAGTTTGGCATAAATTTCTTCTGTTCTTGAATAGGTCCTTCGTCATGATTCTCTAAAATCTCAATAAACAACTCCCATGGATTATCAGCGGAAAAAAGAAGAAAATCGCGATCTAACAGTATTTTTGGACAAGATCTATTGTTTTTCCTGTTATTTTATTTATTTATTTATTTAATTCAATTTACAATGTTTTTTTTTGTTTTTTGTATTTTTGAATGGTTTTTTTAGTCAACCAGCAAACCAAAAGTGGATGATATTTTTCAAAACCGTTGTTACTGTTAGCTCGACAAAGTTTCTGGAAGATGCTCAGTTTAATTTCATTGCCCCACCAGACAATGCAAAATTTGAGCAACTTATCTCCCTATAACTGAAAAACTTGAAATTGTCAAAATCTTGGAACTGCATTGGCCTAAAAATCGTCAAAGGATTAGACGAGACAGAAAAGTGATCTGAAATCATGTTAAAAGGGCAACTAGCACAACACAGAACACAATGGTCTGCTGATAGTGTCAACTGTCAAAAAGTAGCATAAGAACCCAAGGAACTGAACCAATGGAGCCCACCGCCAGTTTGAGCATTTGGGCCGCTAGGCGCGCTCAAGCCGTACTGATCATGGTCACCCTTCTTCCATGTCCTGATTTTATAACCTTCCATAATGCAAGTCATCAGGTTACTTTTAAAAATTGTGTATGTCTTTGTCGAAAAAGGTGCCCTCTCAGACCGCAAACTTTTGCATTTAGCGCAGTAAAATACCATTCCGCCAGTTTTGTCGAAGTATAACTTCTAAGTGGACACAGCTCACCCTCTGCAATCATGGTAAACTTTTCTAAATATTGTATTTCATTATATATTTTGCAAAATTCTGGCCGCTCGCTCCGGTCTGTGCGTCTTCATCCGATAATGTTCTAGGTACTTACATACTAGGTACGCAGAAAAATACTATTAAATTCTTATATTTAGCCCGTCGCTGAACGTTCTCCAACATTGGGAGAACTCATTTCACTCTCAGCGCATCGTCATCAAGTTCTACATCTATTGAATTGACTCGCACTGAATACTTTTATATTTATTTAGATGAGGAAATCTTTTGAGGCCAGGTGTAATGCCTCGTGATTAGATACTAGGGTCGGCCTCCTCCAGTTATGTGGAAGTCCAATCCACTAAAACCTCACCCTCCCAATGGCCCAACCTGGTACTATTTATCACATGACTTCGGGTTGGACCTGGAGCCAGTCTCAGTTGTCTGCCCGTGTGGCTTGTTGCCGGGCTCTTTCTTCTGAGGAGAGACTATGTAATCTGCAGTCCTTTTCCATGCTTGTTTGCTTGATAGCATTCGTTTCACTAACTCTTCCGGAGATGGTATGTTCAGACCTATTTCTGACCACAGCTGTTCTCGTTTTAGACGCCATTGCTCACAGTTGAGAAAGGTATGTTTCACGCTGTCCTCTGTGTCTGGGCAGTGCAAGCACCCTGGACTCTGTGCGAGTCCCATCCGGTGTAGGCATTAGTTAATAGCTTACCTCGCCGTGTGGCCTCTCCAGCCAGCCTCTCACTTCTGGTGCTAGTCTCGCTGTCCATACCCCTCGATTCATTGTCCCAGATGGTCTGCCAGTCGTTCAGTGTCCTTTCCCGTTCTTCCTTGACCACTATTGCCTTCCTAGGTTCCTTTCTTCTATCATAAATCCGCTTTCTTTCTGCAGCCAGTTGATGTATTGGGATGACCCCAGCCAGTACAAGGACAGCTGGCGATACCGTTCTGTATGCACTAACTATCCTTAGCGCTCCCTGCCGTTGTACTGCCATTAGTCGCTTCCAGTAGTGTGCGACAGACAGTGCGCCTGCCATGTCTCTGCTCCATACAACATGACTGAATTCGTCACAGACATGAGTAGCTTTCTCTTGCATGGTCGTGGGCCCTCAACGTTCATCATTAGCCTGCTGAGTGCTGCCGTCATGCGCGATGCTTTGTCTACGGCTGTTCTGATGTGTTCCCTGAAGGTGATTTTTGTGTCTAGGATCACTCCCAGGTACCTAGCTGCCTGTTCGGTGTGGACCACCGTATCCTCCGTCAGTTCCATCGGCAACAGCGTCTGGATCCTCCTGCGAGTGAAAACCACCACCTCTGTTTTCTCCACTGCGAGGGCTAGTCTGCGACCTTTCATCCAATCTGTTACTGTTGTCATGACTTCCTTAAGTTTATTGTGCGCTTCTTCCGTTGTCTTTGCCAGAATAACTAGAGCCACATCACCCGCATACCCCACCAGAAAGGTGTCGGTTGGCATTGGCAGGCTGAATATTTTGACGAAATGTTCCAGAGGGTTGGACCAAGTATGGATCCCTGTGCAGCCCCTACTGTGACTATACTTTCGCGTTCTCCGTGCCTTGTCCCGCATGTTAGTGTCCTGTCTTCTTAGTAGTTTTCTAGCTCTGCCATTAGGTATTTTGGGACCCGGAAGGTTGTCCCCATTGCTTCAATCATATCAATCCATCTGGCTGAGTTAAACGCGTTTTTTACGTCTAGGGTTGCCAGGAGTCCAATCCCCCTTCCCTTTATCTAGGAGCACCAGCTTTGCCCTCTTCCATCCCTTGCAGAAAAGTCCTTCCTTGAGGCAGGTGTTATACATGTTTAGCATCATCTCATGGCATACTTCCATCGCAATCTTTATTGCTTCTACCAGTATGCCATCAGGCCCTGGGGCCTTTCTGTTCTTCATGCTTCCTATAGCTTTCCTAAGCTCTGCTTCTTGGAAGAGTGGAATCTCCCTCATCCCCTCATCTTGGGGTTGATTGCTTGCTTGTTCTGCCGACTTCTCAATGGGTGTATTGGGAACACCCACTATCATCTTCACTTTGATTCATCCGGCCGGTTGTCTCCTCTGGGAGGTTTCAATTTCTTGGCACTGAATACTTTGAAATACACTGAAGATTTTGATCGTAGAACTGGAATTTAGAGACGCAAAATAATTCAGGAACCACGTATTCTCAATTGAAATTAAAGCGCATTCAAAAACTGTCAGGATGGAATGTGGTAGAGTACTATGGATGGTGATTGGACCATGACCATTCAAAGGAGACAAAATCCCATTCACCAACTTCGTTAAATAACTAGATATTGTGTGGGCCTCAATATATTAATTTCCTTTTTTTACCTACAACTTCTGTTCAGACAGAAGTGTACCAGTATTTTTATCACCGACAGTGCATATTTACAAAAATTTGGTTTACTTGAATAATATTTGAAGCTCTTAATATCAAGTCCAGTCAACATCAACATCTTTCTATTAAATTAATAATTTTTTGTTTTTATTTATTTATTTTTCAGTCGATTATGTCCTATAATGGAGGTGCCGTGGTGGCGATGAAGGGTAAAAATTGCGTCGCGATTGCCTGTGACTTGAGATTCGGGTTGAACCAGTCAATGACCATTGCTACTGATTACGAGGTATGCATTCGTCATTAGGTACCTGTACTCGTATTATCACATTTTGTAGGTCATCACATGGTCAGTTGGGTGTGTTATTCGACTGTACGTTCTTCATTGTTTTGTTTTTCTGTTGCAGAAAGTCTTTCAATTCGGACCGCATTTATTTTGTGGTCTACCAGGCCTGGCCACGGACACTTTAACGGTCAAAAATAAGCTCAAATTTAGGCAGAACATGTACGAACTCAAGGAAGATAGAGCCATGAGCCCCAAAGTGTTTTCTTCAATGTTGTCCAATCTTCTGTACGAACGAAGGTGTGTTTCGACTCCGGCTGAAATGTGTTGATTTTGGGTGCGATGTGAGTGCGTTTTGGTTGGTTATTCCTTGAATAATCAACCTATGTTTTCACTAAAAAGGTCAACCTCTCTGATTCGGCTCAAATTTTTTTTCTGGGCGTTTCAAGGTGCCTAGATCAAAAAAGTCAAATGACCGTATGTCATACGCCGTACGCCGTCCACGGTCCGCGCCGTTTCTGGTAGTAGACAATTTTCTAAAAATCTGAAATTTGGGTCAGGGGTCTCTTCCGGACGGTCCTCGAAACTATTCAGCCCGATCGGACCAAATTTGGGCGGGGTAGGGGTCAAAATGTGTTTTTTGAAAAATGGATTTTCGAGATTTTGGGCGATCTAGGCGAGTGGGGTATCATTTTTCACTAAATTTTGGACGCTGAAACTAATGAAATAGGTTCCAGAACGATTGGCACCCACTGGAAGAAGTTATGGGTCAAATTGGGTATCTATTACCCATTTTGAATATGGGTTTTCGAGATATCTGGAACCTAGGCGTGTATAGTTGAGTGGGGTACTATTTTCCAATATATTTTGGACGCTGAATTCAATGGGACAGGTCCCGGAACGATTGGCGCCCTCTGGATGAGGTTATGGGTTATGGTGGGTGCCTATCTACCCGTTTCGAATGTGTTTTCGAGATTTCTGGTACCTAGGCGTGTGGGGTATCATTTTCCACTGAATTCTGGACCCTGGATGGATTGGAATGGGTCCGGGACCCGCCACACCCACTGTTTCCCAAGAATGAGTCTATGCGCCTGGTCCGAGGAATAACCATGTGTACGAATTTGAAGCGTTTTTCTGCCTACTTGAACGTGAAATTTTGATGAAGAACATGGGGTCTCCTACCAATTGAGAGGCTGCCTGGGGCTAAAATTGTAAGATTCCCCCATCCCAGCCCTGGCACTAGGCACTTCTTCTCGCTGTTTGCAGTGAAGAGAGAATGCAAGCGATTTCCTGTTAGGAACCAACAAACAAGGTTCATCCGAGGGTCTGCTCCCCTCAGTCGTCTTAAGACAATACATGCTCTGATGCACCTTCTTATTTCCCTCGGGAAAGATATACGTGGTCGTCAATTGTCCACCATTAATTTTCCATTATCATTGTCAGATTCGGTCCTTTCTTCGTTGAGCCCGTCATCGCCGGACTGGATCCTAAGACGTTTGAGCCCTACATTTGCTGTTTCGACCTCATCGGTTGCCCTGATGTACCTGAGGATTTCGTAGTGTCGGGAACTTGCTCTTCTCAACTGTACGGAATGTGCGAAGCTCTGTACGAACCGGATCTCGCTCCAGACGATTTGTTCGAAACCATTTCTCAAGCTTTGGTCAACGCTTTTGACCGAGACGCCTTATCAGGTTGGGGCGGGTCCGTGTACATCATGTGAGTATTTTTTGAGGAAGCATCGTGAGAAATAATTGTGTATATAATACAGTAGAACTCCAATTATCCGAATTAATGAGGACCGGGACCCATTCGGATAATCGGAGTCATAGGATTCTGCTGCAGTTTTAAATTTTTCAATGAAATTGTCAGCAGCTGCAGAGTCTGCTGAAAGCTTTTCACCAGCCAAATCTAACTCGCGTACACCATGCCTGAATTTAAAGTTCCTTAGCCAGCCATTACTAGCCCTAAAAGATGAATAACCAAGCTTTTCTGCTAAGATTTTGGCTTTTTCACTGAGGGGAAGGACAATAGTGAGCGAACAGCGCAAACACTGGTTTCACGGGGGGAAGAATAATAGCACACTTGAACTTTTTTTGGACAAATTATTTTCTGAAAGTGATTCGGATTATCGGCGATTCGGATAGTCGGAGTTTGGATAATTGGAGTTCTACTGTATTGGTAAAAAAAAAAAAAAAAAAAGAAGATAACTACTGAATCTATTAACCGTATCTGTAATGGGGCCAATAAATAACTTTATTTTAGTGCTCAATTTTATCCCCGTAGCTGGTGAAGGGATGACTCAACAACTCTTTTTCATCTTCAGTGTTATTTCCCCATTTCTTACTAAGTATTTCCGCAGCAACACACCATTAATAACATTTAGTCAACCTGCCATTGATAGGTTATTCCTTGAATAGGTAATTAACCTGTTTTCACGCAAAAAGTCAATCTCTCCGATTCAGCCCAAAATTTTTTTCTGGACGTTTCGAGGTGTCCAGATCAAAATTAGCAAATGTCCGTCCGCCGTCCACGCCAACTTTGGTAGTAGAAATTATTCAAAAAATCTGAAATTTTGGTCAGGGGTCCGTTCATGGCTCTGGTTGGTCCTCGAAACTTTTCAACCCGATCGGACCAAATTTGGGTTGGGTGGGGGTCAAATCTAGGTATGTGGGGTATCATTTTCCACTAAATTCTGGACGCTGAATCCAATGTAATGGGTTCCAGAACGATTGGCGCCTACTGGAAGAGGTTATGGGTCAAAATGGGTACCAATTTTGAATGTGTGTTTTCGAGATTACCGGCACCTAGGCGTGTGGGGTATCATTTTCCACTAAATTTTGGACCCTGAATTGATTGGAATGGGTCCGGGCCTGCCACACCCACTTTTAATATGTGTTTTCGACATTTCTGCTACCTAAGGGTCCTAGGCTACAATTAGTGACCTCCTAAAGGCTGCTAGTCCCTTAAAATGTCCCCAGAGCTGGAATTCGTGCATTAAGTATACAAACGAATCAAAAACAATTGTTTTTTAATTAGTAAGTTGGTTAAAACTATCAAATCCCAATGGTTAAGTTGAAAAATGTGATTTTTCTCGATTATATTGATGTAATATAAAATAAGATGCTGTTCAATGTTTGAAATTCGCTCACTCTGACAAAATATGATGAATTACAGGCCAAACTTGTTCATAGTGATCCTAATAACCCCGACTCGGGGACTTCTGTCTGAACTCAAAACGTTTCAAGGGCTGTCTGGTTTGTTTTAACTATACCTAAAAAGTTTTTTTGAGACGTTGTTTCTGTTTTGTTTTCAGCGAGAAGGACAAGATCACGCACCGAACTTTGAAGACTCGAATGGATTGAGGTCGGTCTCATGTGGATGTTTTCTACTCTGAATTTCTGGTTATATTTAAGTCAAAGTCTTTGAATAAATGAATATTCCTTTCAATGTTTCATAACCCGAATTATATTCTTATTTTTTATTTTATTGCCTAATAAGGACCTAGGACTGGAAGCATTCGTGTAACATTTTGATTGGCTGCCGTCGAAACTAAATTGACTTTTATGATATCGAAGGACTTACTCATAGATGTGATTCCTATTTGGTTGAACTCCCTTAGCACTAATAGTTTTCTAGTAGGTCCTATTACTCCGTTAAATTGAGAATAGTACGTTGACTGACACGGTTATGAGATGCCTACCTAGTGTACCTACAAAATGAATTAGCAGTGGAACTCAGTGCTGGTGGGTTTATCCTATTTTGGAACCCATCATGTCATTTTCTCAGATAAGAAACATGATCATAAAACGGTTAATTGTCCCATTTTAACGAGTGATCGTTGGTATGCTGCTTCGTTGCAGACGTTGTTTTATGCCCATCCGTCAAGTCTTAAGACGCAAAGATAAGTTGTGTTTGTTTCATTGTTACAGTTATCGATCTACCAAGACGATTGATAACCAAGTTTTTCTTTTTTAAGCAAACGAGCTGAGAATAACGATTTCGGATATCCACTAGAAGCAATCTACTTGATCCAGTTGGGATGGTATCGGTGACCGTCGACTACTAACATACAAGGAATAGTTTAGGTTAAACTCTCCAGAAGCTGTAAGGGGTAGAAGTGACAGCTGTTCAACTCACGTTAACAAACGATTTTGTCCAGCTCCAAAGAGCAGCTCAGATGTTTCGGGAGGTGTCAACAGCTGTCAACTTTCATCCACCTCGAAGAACTGCGTCAATTTGACAGGGATCCCTCCTGGAGCAGCAGTTAGATCAACTGGGCAAGTCTCTGTCAACTTTTGGTTTAATGGCGTTCATTGATATGTAGATACATTAGGTAGAATGATTAAGTTTCAAATCGACCAGGAATCTATATTAATGTGGAAATTTCAACCAGATAAGGCCAATAAGGCTCCTGAATTTCTGGCAGAGGCTCTCTCTCAAAAAATGCAATGCAAATTCGTCAACATTGATTGCTTAGGTCCCGAGATATCTTTTAAATAGATTTTAAAAATCCGGGACACTAAAAAGAAATTTTGCTTCTATACTTTGTCTGGACTCTTGTGACTATGTTGTGCTCATCTCTTTTTCAGTCCGATAGCCCATAATAGGTGAAAATGAGCACTTGCAAGATTTCTTCCAAGCTTTCAAAGATCACAGGAGTGCGTGGAATCTTTATTTACTCAGACCTAAAGGCAGTGTGGATAAGAGGATATTTTAAAAAACGTTGCAAATTCCTACACACGAGTTGGTTTTTCCTCGAACCAGGCGCATGGAAACTAATTTGAACCTCGGACCAGGTGCATGGAGACTCATTTCTTCAACATGGGGGAAACAGTGGGTGTGGTGGGTCCCGGACCCATTCCAATCAATTCAGGGTCCAAAATTTAGTGGAAAATGATACCCCACACGCCTAGATCGCCCAAAATCTCGAAAATCCATTTTTCAAAAAAACACATTTTGACCCCTACCCCACCCAAATTTGGTCCAATCGGGCTGAATAGTTTTGAGGACCGTCCGGAACAGACCCCTGACCCAAATTTCAGATTTTTAGAAATTTTTCTACAACCAAAAACGGCGCGGACGGCTGACGGACATTTTGGTTTTTTGATCTAGACACCTTAAAACGCCCAGACAAATTTTTGAGCCGAATCGGAGAGGTTGACCTTTTGCAAAATGGGTAGGTGTCTACGTTTTTGGGAGAAACAGAAAATATTTGTCCACATTTTCTTTCTAAATAGGTTGGTAAGGCACCTAACATGCTCTTCCCGCTCACGAGTAACTGCCTCAAATAATTAACCATTCTGCAATAATTTCTGGCATTTTTAAAATTAATATCTGAGTTCATTTTAGAATATTGATTGGTTGGTATAACGAGACTATCGATTACAGACAAAAAATCCCTAGGTAGACGTTAGGTGTTCTCTGATAGAGCACCGAATGTTTTGGAAGGACCATTTTTATTTAGTAAATCTCATCCTATCAAGAAATGGCGCAAACTTTATAAAACAATTTTTTTAATTTTATTTATTTTTTTAACGAAAAAACTTATTTACAATGTACATTTGATTTTTTAAGTACCTACATATAAAAGATTTGGCTTCCCGGGAACAAGGGAAATCTTTTTGTTGACAAAAACTTCTCAGTGCCTCGTGACGTCAGAATCGTAGTCTTGGTGGTTCCCACCTGGAGAGGTCGGCAGCGCTCTCCAGTTCCAGTTACATTTCCTCATTACTGGGTAAAATGAATTTGAAAATGATTCTGCATTGTGTTATAGAAAATTTGTAATAAATTGAATTTATGTTGATTTGTTATTCTAAAAATGCTGGAGTTAGGCCTCTGTCAGGGAGGGGCTGCCGTTCGAATTTGAGCGGTGTTGGGCGAGTGAGGGGAACTTGTGACGTCAAACGATATCGGTTTGCAAGTTGTTGGAAAGCCGCACCCTGCCTCAGCGAGTGGCTTGTGTTCGAATACGATATTTAGTGGATATAAGTCATCCCCGACCGGAAACCGTATGCTCAACGCGTCTGGACTGTTCGTGGTCAGTTTCTTATAAATGTGATTCGTGGTAAGAGCGAGGAAGGAGTTGGAGAAACGTGAACGGCCGCGGGAAAAAAGTGCAGTGGGAAGTTTCGGGTCGAACAGATAAGGGAGGTTGACCGTGCGGATTGACTGGGTGCTCGATTTTCGTCCGGCTCTTCGTCCTCGCTGGGGAACTGGCAGGATTTTCTGATAAACCGATTTTCGGATTCCTAGGTAAGTGATGCGTTTTGAATTTATTTCCAGTTTGAATTCGTTCGTAGGCGGCCCGAAGGTCCGACCCCGAAAAACCCGGCCCGTTTCCCCCCGCTGGAGCTCCGATATTGCGGACCAAAATGGCTGGATCGAGTGGATACAGCCGGAGGTTTTCCTCGGCCGTTTTTCCGATTTGCCGAAATCCTCTCTTTCACTTCCCAACCTTTCGAAGGTTTCCCAGTCGCAATCCCGACAGGCCCAGGAGGATGGAAATCAGGCTCCTCCAGCCCATAGTATTCACCACGTAGTATCGATCCGTTCGGCGCCTCTCCTCGTACCCTTCCATCGCTTCATCGCTTGATTTCATGTTTCATATCGCGTTTTCCCTATTCGTGGTCCCGATGACGCCAAATTGGCATCACATTCGCTTTCCAAATTCAATTTGCACTCTCTCCAATACAATTCGTTCATTTCACGGTCTTGAAACGGCCGAAACTCTCAAAATCACTTCGTCAGGGCCTTGTCAACCTGCTGCCATCACATTCTGCCGCTATTGCACGTCGACGTCCCATTCCTTCCTTATCACAAGCTGTCTGAAAACAGTATATTAGTGGTTACGATTTATTATCGAGCCCATACTCCTCAATCCTGATCGATCCTGATTTAAACACCCAATTTTTAATGAGTAACGGACATACATTTTTGATTGTCCAAACCTCAAGTTTTCAAATTACTTTTTTTCAAGCAGAACTTGACGAGGATAAGAACGATCATGAAAAACCTACACGAATTTCCTACTGCATACGACCAACCGTCTTTAGTAACTTTGTCTTCATTTTTCTACCCAAAAAATGATTCTTATTTCTTATAATAGTTTCATATTCTGCTGTGCTATTGTTTGTACTTTCGTTTGAAATTCGCAAAAGGGTTTGAGACACTTTTAAATGATCCAATCAGCAACACGATAGAGAAGCGCACAAGGTTTAGTGACCGCCACTTATTTGCTTGTTCTGTTGCTATTGCACGATGGAACAATATGCAATGTTCTAAGTGCTGAAAACGTTATTTTCATTTTGCAAGAAAATCTCTTCTGCAATTTACCAACGAACCAACAGGTTCAAAAATACTAACGAAATTTTATCAGTTGAAATTCCACGCAGGCAAAACCTATATCGCACGCCCTTCATCTGTTACAAGACCATATTGCAATTTTTGGGCGAAATTCAAGAAGTCTTACTGTAAAAACTCAACTCAACCACAACTCACCGGGGTATTTATTGGCCAGAATGAAACTTCGAACAAATATTGACATCGCAGTAACTCAAGGATGAACTGAGAGGCTAATTGGGAACGGGAAGCATTCTACGACAGGCGTAATATATTCGTACGAAAAAATAGCGTTGACGAAGAATGAACTCCGTATGAAGAAATTAGTTTTAAGCAAAAATCATCAAAAACTACTGTAGAATGTGGTGTGCCCAAGTAATGAGGCCTCAAATTGTTGAAAAGTGTGAAAATATTCATATTTGGTAAATTTGCTCAGATTCGTTGTATTGGAAGTGATGGCTAGTTCAGAGTAAAATAAATCTCCTCATTATAGAAATGAAAATAAAGGCAAGTCAGAGGGAGGTTGTGATGTACCTAACTGAAAAGGAAAAACGCTGCAAATTGTGTCACAGGGGCTGGTTATTCCTCGGACCAGGCGCATGGAGACTCATTTCTTCAACAGGGGAAAATGGGGGAAGCAGTGGGTGTGGCGGTTCCCGGACCCATTTCAATCGATTTTGGATCCAAAATTTAGTGGAAAATGATACCCCACACACCTAGGTACCAAAAATCTCGAAAACGCATATTCAAAATGGGTGGATAGTTACCCAATTTGACCCATTACTTCTTCCGGTGGGTGCCAATCGTCCTGAGACCTGTTACATTGGATTCAAAATTTAAAATTTAGTGAAAAAAAATACCCCACACGCCTTGATTGCCATAAATCTCGAAAATCAATTTTTCGAAATACACATTTTGACCCCTACCCCGCCCAAATTTGGTCCGATCGGACTGAAAAGTTTTGAGGATCAACTAGAGCCGAGAACGGACCCCTGACCCAAAGTTCAGATTTTTATGAAATTGTCTACTACCAAAAACGATGCGCACGGCGGACAGACATTTAACTTTTTTGATCTAGACACCTCGAAACGCCCAGAAACAAATTTTGGGCCGAATCGGAGAGATTTACTCTCTGCATGAAGACATAGGTTGATTATTCAAGGAATAACCAACCAAAATTTGAGGGTCAATGAACAATATTTCAAAATTTGGACACTTCTGATAAAAAGTGTTAACGTTTTTCGTTAATAGGTAGGGATTTACTTAGGAGAATGCTAAAGCAAGTTCTTTTCCACTAATAAGGAACCACTGTGGGATAATTTGCAGCAATTTGGTTTACAATTTAAACTTGAAGTGACAATTTAAGGCTGCACTTGGTTGTTGGCTCCAATGTGTGTTGTGATACTTTCTGGTGTTTAGGTACGCTCAAAAAGGTTATTGCTACTTATATAATAGTTTCCATTCCCTAGTTTATTATAGAAAAGGATCAGCTGGCAGCATTGTTGTCTGGCTCAGACAAACTAACCTTTTAACTGGGTGACAGCAAGCCACTTACAATAGCCTTTTGATTGGCTGGCGCTTTTGACGTTGTCTGCCTCATACCGCCATTTTTTGACTTGCTTGGCTTCATTTGAGCTTCATTTTCAAAAGAGGCTCGTGTTCAAAATTTAAATTCGACTTAGTAGGAAATGATCTTTTGAACTATTTCAGCCTTGTCCACCTCTAACCATCGAATAATCAAAGTTCTTCATATCCTTTGGAAGTTATCAAATGTCATTCGCAGGTTGTCCTTTCGATGCACCGCGACGTGTTTACTAATCACCTTCAAATGGGCGTCGCGAACGAATTGGGTTAATTTCTTTTTGGTCGACCAAAGCATAGAAACCGCGTCATCTACCAACAATTGAGGAGAGAACCTTTCAATTGACGTCACAGCTGAAGAAAAACAATCTTGAAAGGGAATTTCTGTGGAGATTGATATTATACCTTTGAAATAACCGACTGGTTTGAACAGTTTCCCCGTTCCAGAATCGATCTAAAAAATTTAAACAAAATTACGGTATTTGCTTATACCTTAGCAAGGGCTCGAAGAGGTTTTGGTTGGTTATTTCTTAAATAATCAACCTATGTTTTCATGCAAAAAGTCAGTACGCCGTCTGTCCTCGCCGACTTTGGTAGTAGAAAAATTTCTAAAAATCTGAAATTTTGGTCAGGGGTCCGTTTCCGGCTCTAGTTGGTCTTCGAAACTTTTCAGCCCGATCGTACGAAATTTGGGCGGGAAACGGGTCAAAATGTGTATTTCGAAAAATTAATTTTCGAGATTTTTGGTGATCTGGGCGAGTGGAGTATCATTTTCCGCTAAATTTTTGACGCTGAATCCAATTAAATGGGTCCCGGAAAGATTGGCGCCTTCCGGAAGAGGTTATGGGTCAAATGGGTCAAAATCTACCCATTTCGAATGTGTTTTCGAGATTTGTGGTACCTAGGCGTGTGGGGTATCATTTTCCACTAAATTTTAGACCCAATTTCGGACCCACCGGTTTAGCGTCAAATTTTGAAAATAGGTACTTAGGTACTTTAAAAAAATCCCGCCCTACTTTTTTCCTCCGAAATGAGAAGTTACTTACTCTGGATACCTCGATGATACAATTTCCTACAGAAAGCGAGAACTTCCTTGTAGAATGAACCGTAATTAATACCGTGATAACCTGTAATAATCGTTATTTACTTGTCACCAATTTTGAGAATACAGATGAAGGTATTTACACCATTTTTTTCCTCAACAAAGTAACTCATCAGAGAGAAGCTAGCACAGGGAAATTGCTCTATCCGTTATGGCCACTCTTTTTATCTCAACGATACACCTATCTTTTTAAAAATTGAACAGGGTTCATCTTGTACCACAATCAGCTTTGTAGGATTGTTGTGCGTTAAAGAAAAATATTTATCATCGATTCAACAAAATTATCGATACGTTCTAATCCGAGCGTTCCGTAATGACGAATGACGGAGTTTACGACAAATCCAAATTATATCCTTGATTGAAAAATGGAAAACTGCTGAGAATTTTTCCAATTCCAACAAGGTTATGGCCGACATTGTTCAGCTGGAAATATGCACGTCTCTAAACTACTCAGTACAATAGTCTGAAGAAAATGAGAGCGACAATTTGTCGAAGATTACTAGGAAAACATAGAAGCCCTTGTGTCCATGAAAATGTACTTTATAAGGCGATAATCGGTCCAAACCCAATCTGATTCGATTCAGCGTCCGAAATTTATCGATAATTGACAGTTTACACGCCTGTATGACTACGATGCGCTCCCTTATGTTGCGTTCGACCTGAAAATGAGGTGGGCACAGCTAAATCCAAAGTAATTAATAAAATAGTGAAAATAACGTCATTTTTAGCTCTTTTTTAAAAGGCTTATTTTGTCCGGACGGCTTAAGTTTTGGATTTTAAGGCGTATTTTGAAGTAATATTTAGTAATAATTTGACGACTATTATTAAATTTATTCAAATTTAGAATAATTATACTGTATACCTAGGGAACATCAAATGATAGAAAAAGCGCTTTAATTTATATTACTTAATTTCAAATTTATGCTCAGTACAGGTTTTGGTGATTTCTCCTCCGTTTGCGGCAATCAGTCCAAACCCCTTCTGAGTCGGTTCAGCGTCTAAAATTGAGCGAAAAATGATAATCTAAACGCCTATGACTACGATAAGCTTGAAAAAAAGGGCATTCACTCCTGTCCCTATAACCTGTCCCCAGAAGTAGGCTTCTCGAAAAATGAATTTTTGAGATTTTCGGCGATCAAGGCGTGTGGGGTATTATTTTCAACAAAATTTTAGACGCTGAATCGATTGGAGTGAGTTCCTGCTCCTGGTCGGAGGAATAACCAACCCCTGTGATGGAATTTGCAGAGTTTTTTGAATATTTTTTTTCAAAATTGAAGTAAACGGAATATTTTTTTAAAGAAATAATCACAATTAAGAACTATAGAACATTGCATTGACAAGAAAAAAAAATACCCACTTAAATTACTCTATTGAAATTTTCGTTCGATACAAATCTGAGGAAGAAAACAGTTTGATTGACAATAAATCACTAAAATCTGGTTGTTTTTTGATCTGGTAAGACCAAATCAAATTTCTTCGGTTCTTCTTGATGCTGTTCACGGAGAGTTAACGCACCGAAAGCTCCTAATTGCAATAAATTCAAAGGCGAAGGGGTAGATAGGAGACTATTTGGTGCGTGCATTGAAGTTAGAGGGGGTGGAATGAAGTTTTGGTGACTTCTCCTCCCCTTTATGATGTGCGACTACGAGGGGTGGAAGGAGGGGGACGGCGGAGCCGTAAGGGGTTGAAACGGCGAGGGGTGACGGTGAAGGGGCGGGGGTTTCAGTCGAATCAGGCGCTCGATATAAATTGTCCCGTTTCGCGCAAAAGGGGGCGGCGGGCGAAAAGCGCGAATAGTTCGCGAACTTCCCGTTCGAGGGCGCTCGCGTCCGAAAAATCGGGTGGGGGCGGCGCTTGCGCCCGCCGTCTCCGCTCCGTTCCACCCGCCGAACGTGGGGCCAGTGTTGCCTAGGGCGTGGTGCCGGCTCAAATGTCCAGTGTCTGTTGAACCCCCACATATCAAGTGCTAATATCTCCCATGTCCCAGATGTCCTGACCGCGGTTATACCACTGCCCTAAAGCCTGTGATAATAGTGCAAATTTAATTAATTATGAAGTGAGTGAACTGAACGACATTTGCGATTGTGGATTACCTAGTTTGAGCTCTAAAAAGAAGGGTAAATATTCCAATCTCTACTTACAATTTATGTTTTTGTGAATAAAATTGAAAATTCACATTATTTTGTCCGTTGTACTGCGAAATCGAAAATGCCCTCCTCTTTTCGCTCCATCCCCAAGAATAAATAAAAATTACAAAAAATACTATTTCATCAACAAAATTCAAACTGCCAATTTTACGAAATAGTTTACTGTTGATTGTTGGTTGTATATTTCCCACGTATGCTCGAATAGTTTTAACCTAAACGTTGATAAATTCTCGGTTCTCAGCAGTGAACGCACCCTCGGGGGAATGCGGCTTTTTTCCGCCGGCCCCCACTTCTCCCCACCATCACCCCCTAGCGAACGGCTTGTACAAAACTTCAAACAAATTGTTCATTTTCGCCATTAGTTCACTCTCATCAATTTTTCATCAAACTCCTCGTCGTTACAATTTCAAATTATTTAGCGCACTCCCGACGACGGGATGCACTTTAGGGTGGGAGAGGGTTGTAGTAGGGAGAAAGTGATGTGTAAGCTGGGTTGGTAGGACTGCTCCCGGGTTGATCGATACTATCCAACTTGGCCACTCCCAGCAGGCCAAACAAAAAATATATTTTGTCATACTTTTGATCAGGGTGTGCATGACAATTTGCAACTTTCTTCCTTGTATTTCGTAGCATATTTTCAACCTGACAGTATCAAGACAGGTCCACGACATAAAATCATCACTCCAAAGCTCTCATACTTTTCAAAAAGAAGCACCGAAAAAAAAAATTAAAAATTAATACCATTGCAGGCGTTTCTTATGATTCAATAAACAGCCGTTTTCTTTTTAAAGCCCTTCGTATTGTTATTTCTTTCGCCAATAATGATCTCACGGTTTTGATCCTCCATCTGTCGTACGATCGTGGTTGTACACCGCCATTTTTCCGCTTCACTTGATTAAATTAATTCAATATAATTTTTTTATGCGTGTCCTCGTGTATTGTCACGTAGGACTAAGTTCAGTCAATACATTTCACACGTCACGACCTAATTTTTTCGTAATTATTACGCGACTGAGCTATTTTTCGTACATCCAGTAGTGGCAATGCAATAAATTCCTTGAGACTCCACCCTTCATTTGTCTATTATTTGTTCCTTTTTGTCGACGAGTGCGAAAACGTGTATTCCTGTGGTTTCCACCTGTTGTGAAGATTTTCGTTCGACCTTACACGCTGAGATTCGGGTTTTATCTAAAAAGCTTCGTACCAGCAGGCGCCCACGATATAGTCAGAGCCGTGATCAAATAAGCCCCTTCAATTGGAAATTATGGATTTCGATTTCATCAAGGAATAGACCAAACATAACCACGTGTTTCGATTACATAACAATTAATCAAAATTAATGTTGAAATCCAAATTTTACTCGTAAAAACCTTGTTAAAACGCCAATATCTCGATTGGATTTGGGACGTAAACGTTGAATGTGAAGGATAAGATTAATTTTTCCTATTCTAAATGAGTTATTAATGACTCGGAAAGTTATTCTTGAATTCAATCGATGTATAATTGATACCGTAACATTTTAAAATCCGTTGTGAGACATAAATTATTCCTCTGCCTTCAATCGCCCGAGAGTTAACCTGTCTTCATATCATTTCTCTGAAAAGAAAACAGTTTCAAAATGAAAATCTTAATGCGGTTTCCGGCAGCTCTACAAATACGTAAACGTTTCCGTACATTTTTTTCTTACCTGAGAATATTCTTACAAAATAAGTTAAGTTTGCGCTAAATTTCAGCCTGTTGTATTCATTAGAAACCGTCTGCCTGTTAAGTGTGTCAGGAAAACAGTTGATCATCGAGAAACCGCTTCTCAAGGTCTTGTTTCAGAATTTCTCACTTCACAGTTCAAACTGTTTTCATCACTCGTAACCTGCCTCCGTTTGAGGAAATTGGTTTAAAAATTATCTCAGTCAGTTCAGTGTACGAATACTCCAAGGGAGTGCATTAGGCCCGCTCCTCCCATTCACCAATTAGTTTCAAGAAACGAACGGACGACTACAGCAACGTTTGCTGACAATTGTGCAGTCCTGGAAGTTGGCGACAGCGATGACTCAAATTATGAAATATAACAATCCAGAATCAAGAAGGAGAATCAAATTGATTGAGGCTGAGTCGTTCCACGTCAATTTCACCAACTGTATGCCCGCTTTCCTCAACAAAGTGGCTATTCCTTGTGCGAACGAAGCTGTTCGAACGAAGATGTTCTGCACAAACAAGTACTTGAGCCTGTTTGGGCGTCTGGAGTGCAGTTGGGCTGCACAGATCCAAATAATAGACAGATAATCCAACCAGAGTACGATGAGGCGTATCACTGATGTCCGTTGGTACACTCTACATCCGAAATTTCCAATGGACACCGTAGGAGATGTTTTTTCAAACAGAAAAACCTCTCGAATTTCCAGAATAAATAATCGTAAGAACGAGGAAGCATTGAAGCTAAAGATTTTGCTCGGCGCCTTGAAACATGAACTTGTTTAGGAAGTGAATGTGTTGAGTAGAAGTAGGACAAGTCTATGTGCGCTTATAAGTTCCTATTAATGATTTTAGTGACGTAAATCAAAGTAATATTGTTGATAAGATTTACTTAGTGCAGTAAAAAGGTTCCAAAAAAACTACAGTGTCCAAAATTCAGTGAAAAATGACACCCAACTCACATATTTCCTCAGAACTCATAAAACCTCATTTTCGAAATTTAATTTATCACCCTTTTCAGCATCCTTTTACGTCAATTATTACGGTTTGCAGGCAATCCGGCTGAATTTCGGTTTTTGTATGATTAATCGACGTGACAAATTGACGAAAATATAGTTTCGGGCCAATTTTCACCATAATTCTCCTGTGAAAAATGAATTGCATCAAGTTTTGAGTTATTTCATTATTCGGCACGTCGGTTGTTCTCTTCTTCCTTCGTCCATCGTCCTCTATATTTTTACAGGTTTCGGTCCGGTTCTCAGAGTTGGCCGATCAATATAACTTTCTAGTGTCTTCCACTTTCTAAATGACAGCTTTCCGAGAATGCCATGAACGGTCTCGATGGAATGAATCGCTCAAAATCCTTATTATAATGTTGCTAAGTCCTCGCCATTGTTTGGGGGTATTTTTGACAAGATTTTTGATGAAAAAAAAAAAAAAAAAAATAAAAGAAATAAAATAACAGGAGAAGTCTCGATCAATAGGGGCATAACTGCAGAAAACGAGACGTTTTCACTTCACGTATTTTTTTACTGACTTCTCGTGGTCAGTAAAAAAAAAAAATCACGTTAATTCAATCACCTATGTATTTATTTTGTAGAATTAAAAATATGATTTAAAAATTTTTTTATGCGTTATAGATTAGCTTATTATTTTTGAAAGGGCTGTTTCTACTTTGAGGCTTCCATATCCCATCAGCCCAACTCAGTTTTTCCACCTGTGCAATTCATTTTTACCGCAAAAATAGAAGAAAAAAAAAATGAATGAAAAAACGCGATACTGTACAACGACCATTCCGTCGAGAGGAGCCACCAGGAATGTTCTCCAGCTCCAGGAATCCGGTCCGTCTGAGTCGAGTCACCCCTAAACCAGTCTTCACTAGCGTTTCTCATCAAGGGGGGGGGGGGGGACTTTTCAACTTTTTATGTCGAGTAATGACAACCTTCCGTCATCCCGTCGAAACGCCGCCTCAACTGGTCAAAAATCGAAAAACCTTTGGTCAAAACTACAAATTCATTTTGGTTGGATATTTCTTGCCCTTTTCTCTTTCTTATTCGGGCGGCGTCGATAAGGGTGGTCGCTTTCTTGATGAAGGAGTAAGCGTAGAGGATTTAAATACAGCCTAATATCTATTCCAAAACTTGCAAGTCAATTTGCACCCACCGACAAAAAAGTATGTGCAGCCGTTTGTAAGTTGGCATGAACAAACAGACATTCAATTTTGTGTATAAATAATATTTTAATATAAAACGCTGCAAATTCCTTAACATTGGTTGGTTATTTCTCGGACCAGGCGCATGGAGACTCATTTCTTCAAAAAAGGGAAACAGTGGGTGTGGCGGGTCCCGGAACCAATATTTAATCGATTCAGGGTTCCAAAATTTAGTGGAAAATGATACCCCACACGTCTAGGTACGAGAAATCTCAAAAACATTTATTCAAAACGCTGCAAATTCTTACACAGGGGTTGGTTATTCCTCGGACCAGGCGCATGGAAACTGATTTAAAAACATGGGGGAAATGGGGAAAACGGTGGGTGCGGCGGGTCCCAGACCCATTCCAATCGATTCAGTGTCCATGATTAGTGGAAAATGATACCCCACACGCCCAGGTACCAGAAATCTCATAAACACAACATATTCATAATGAGTAATATATACCCTATTTGACCCATAACCTCTTCCAGTGGGCGTCAATCGTTCTGAGACCCACATCATTGGATTCAGCGTCCTAAATTTAGTGGAAAATGATACCCCACACGCCAAGATTGACAAAAATCTCGAAAATCCATTTTTCGAAATACACATTTTGACCTCTACCCCGCTAAAGTTTGGTCTGATCGGGCTGAGAAGTTTCGAGGACCAACTAGAGCCATGAACGGACCCCTGACCAAAATTTCAGATTGTTAGAAAATTTTCTACTACCAAAATCGGCGTGGACGGCGGACGGACATTTGCTAATTTTGATCTAGACAGGCCGTGAAAGTGTTTTCATTGGCGTTTCAGCGCTTTCTGCTGAGCTTCGTGTCTGCTTTTCATTGCATTTGTTATTTCACTAGCAGTTTTTTGATAATTTTCGACCGAATGTTTGATTAGGATTTGTTATACGCAAGGAATATGATCGTAGGTGACTTGAATTGAGCAAAATCTGAGGATATTTTTCAATTTTTCGGCGCCACCGTCGCGCTCCTTGATTTGCGTTCCGCCGAGTTGTCGCCGATGTCGTGTCAATCCACCCCTCACGTTAACGGTTTCACGCGAAATGAATTTCAATCTTGATATTTTCGACCGTGAATTATTCTCCTTATCACCATAACCACTGACGAACTTGGAGAACCTCGCGAATAATGTCTACCAGTGAGTATTCTCGTGCTGACTGGTCGCGAGTCTGTAAACACGTTGAATATTCAACGAGGCCGTAAATAATAACTGCGATATTTTCTCCGAGCGGGATCCTCATCACGTTGAACAGAATTGTCCGTTATAGTCTCTTGCCCGACGTCAAGTTCAATCACGCCACCTTTCAAGCGAATTTATGTTTCCATTTTGTTTGAAATTATAGGCAAATATAGTTAGTCGAGACAAAATGATGAAATTGTGAAGCTTTGAATCGTTCATTTTGCACTGTCGGACAGGGTTCGCCTCGATCGTTAATTTCCTAGGAATCGATTCTAACGTTGCATGTCGCATGTCGATATTCACCACCCGTAAGATGTACCGGCTATGCTCAGCAACGTGGCGATTCCCTACTTGAATCAAGCCAAATACATAGGAACGACGCTTCACCCCAAACTTGGGTGGAAGGAGTGTGTCAGACCGATCATACTATCGAACAAAGGCAGATGTACTGGCTTATTGGTCATCAGTCTTCCAAGAACATTCATAATAAATGGCTTCTGTACAACCAGGAAGCCAGTCTGGGTGCACAGCTCCAACCAACAAAATGAACATTCCGAGATTTCAAAACTCGGTACTCCGCTTTATCACTGATGCGCCGTGGTACTTCCGCAAAGATACACTCCAGAGGGAACTCCAAGTGGATAGTATCGAACAAGTGATCAAGCTAAGTGCCAATGCTCATTTAGAGTAGCTAAACTCAAAAACGCTTCGAATTCTTTCACTCGGGTTGGTTATTCCTCGGACAAGGTTCATGGAGACTCATTTCTTCAGCATGGGGAAATGAGGGAAACAGTGGGTGGCGGGTCCCGGACCCATTCCAATCATTTCAAGGTCCAAAATTCAGTCAAAAACACACATTCGAAATGAGTCGATAGGCACCCATTTTGACCCACAACCTCATCCAGAGAGTGCCAATCGTCCCCGGCCGAATCGGAGGGATTGACTTTTTGCATGAAAACATGGGTTGACGGATCAAGGAATGACCAACCAAAACCATGTCAATGAAGATGTGGCACTCCTTCTTGACGTGGAAAACCCTAACCAGCCCGTAAGCGAACTAAGCCACTTGAGCTTGATTAGGAAGTGAATTTGAACTTGAACAGTTACAAAGATAACAAAACTTGCTATGTATCAACGTTTATGATATTCATCTATTTCAGTTCAACAAAATATTTTTAATGAGTTTACACTTGCAGCAATACTTCAACCAGTTTCATACTTTGCGGAATTCGGTCGAAAACCCATTTTAGTCAATTTAGGAACCAAAAGTTTGTGGGGAATAATAAACCACACAACTAAGGTCCCCCAAAATTACCTATTTTCAAAATGCACTTTTTTCACCTATACTCTACGTACGTTTGCGGCAACTGGTCCAATAGCTGTTGTCTACTGGTGCAGTTGCCAAAATTTAGAGGGTTGAGTGGGAAATGAATCAGGCACAGTTGAGCCCTAATCCTAATGAGTCCATGTGCAATTCCCAATCGCAAACGAATAGCTCGGTAAGAAGCCACGCTCTGGCCTAATGAAAATATGTGGATAATGTTTTGAGTAAATTATTGCTGCATGAAATTTAACGTACTCCTGGTCCATCAAAAGTTTGTACGACCTCACCGAACGCCTGAAAGGTACAATTTTTTCTAAATGAGGAATTTCATCGCCGTAGAAATGGAGGCAATCCAGGTGAGATTCTATCTTGATTCGCCCTATACGGTGACGAGGCACTTGGTGTAAAAACCAGGAAGCGACCAGGCGCATTACGTATCGATTGGCTCGCGTGTATGACTTTATAATGTCCAATTCAACCGCTCGTGCGAGCCATCTCAGCTGGAATCATTTCTTCGGAATCACCATCGGCCGTTTAGGCTGCGATGAGTTTGCTGGAAAGCGGTTTCGCGATACTTTTCTAATCCACTTTTGTAATTTCTTAAATCGCGGTTTTCCTTCTCTCTTAAGCTTTACTCGGAGGATATACGCGACACGTGGTTTGGGTTAGTCACGCAGATTGGCCCTCGAAAAGAAAATGTTCTACTTTCATCAGTGCCTGACGGAAATGACCTGAACCAATCATGTGCCGAGAGGCTTCTAGGAGACGGGTAATAGGCAGTTCTCAGCTATCGATGCCGTTAAAGACATTTTCATGGAGCACGAATATGTAGGAATATCCTCTTCCTCAACTCAGATGTTGCTTTCACATGTTGGAGCGGCAGTATCCTGCAAGGCGCAACCTTCTCGAAGACCAATGGTGCGTACCAAATTCTTGCGAGACGAATAGTCCTTGCGAAATTTGCCTGTAAATATTTCATATATTCTCACTCGGCATAGAAAAAAATTGATTGAATTAATTTCACCTAGGCATGTAAGCTTTGCTTGCTACCTGACTATTGAGAGTTAAGGAATTGGAATAGGAGTTGGCTGCCCAGAAATTGCCTCCTTGGCTCTGGCTTCTCAATTGGTTGAGGAGGGATTCTACAGAGCCCCGCAGAAAATGTGACATTTAGTCTGAAAGGGACTCCCACAACCCCAGAGCAGGGATAACTCAGTCTCTTACCCTTCTTTACCTCCTTTCCCTCAGCTCTAGGTTGTTTGTTGATGGGACTCCCAGAACCCCAGAGTATGGGTGGCTCAGAGTCTAGGCGTGTGGGGTATCATTTTCCACTAAATTTTGGACCCTGAATCGATTGGAATTGGTCCGGGACCCGCCACACCCACTGTTTCCCCCATGTTGAAGAAATGAATCTCCACGCGCTTGGTCCGAGGTTTAAATTAGTCTTCATGCGCCTGGTTCGAGGAATTTTTTACAAACTGTGGAGAAAATGAAAGTTGTCCCCAAGCAGCAGTAATAAATAATATAATAATTAACCTTTGACAACCTTACCAATTTGTCACAAAACTTGTCAGTTTATGATGGTCAGATCAAGACTGGGAGTGAAAGGCAAAAGTCAGATTCCCCTGAGAAGGATTTATTTTATAAGCCACCTCCTTCATTTCATATTCTAAAGTAAAATGTAATTATACAATGAGAATATTAAAACAATATACAAAGTCTGGATGAATATATTTGAAATGTCCATAAATTATATATGGGTTCAAAATAAGTCCTTGTTACTCTGTACTTGCCCTGATCATATGCACATTCATGGGCTAATGTGTGTTCTCAAGTGCCTTCTCAGGTTCCCTGCATGTGCAGCTTTGTAGTCACACTGATCACAAGCATATGGTTTGGCGCCTGTGTGAGTACTTATGTGGCTTCTTAGGTGTACTTTCTGTGCAGCTCTGTAGTCACACCGATCACAAGCATATGGTTTGTCACCTGTGTGAGTACTCATGTGGCTTCTCAGGTTTACTACCCATGCAGTTCTGTATTCACACTGATCACAAGCATATGGTTTGGCGCCTGTGTGAGTACTTATGTGGCTTCTTAGGTGTACTTTCTGTGCAGCTCTGTAGTCACACCGATCACAAGCATATGGTTTGACGCCTGTGTGAGTACTCATGTGGATTCTTAGGTGTACTTTCTGTGCAGCTCTGTAGTCACACTGATCACAAGCATATGGTTTGGCGCCTGTGTGAGTACTCATGTGGATTCTTAGGTGTACTTTCTGTGCAGCTCTGTAGTCACACTGATCACAAGCATATGGTTTGGCGCCTGTGTGAGTACTCATGTGGATTCTCAGGTTTGCTACCCGTGCAGTTCTGTATTCACACTGATCACAAGCATATGGTTTGGCACCTGTGTGAGTACTCATGTGGATTCTTAGGTGTACTTTCTGTGCAGTTCTGTAGCCACAATGATAACAAGTATATGGTTTGGCACCTGTGTGAGTACTCCTCATGTGGCTTCTCAGGTTCCCTATCTGAGCAGTTCTGTATTCACACTGATCACAAGTATATGGTTTTGTGCTTGTGGACATTTTCCTGCTTCTCCTTCCCCTCAAGAAAACAGGAAAATTGGTCTTGACTCTTGGTCTCAGCTGTCAGAACTCCAATCTAAATATGAACAGAATACAATCATCTTATGTTCCAAAGTGCTCAGCATCATTGCCATGAAATGAATAAATGAATTCAGATTTTGAATATGGAAAACATTACCTCAAGAATTAGGCTTCTTAGGAGAGTTCAACAAGGTCTTCTCTATAACCTGGGTCTGTCCAGTTCACTGTTCACAGGTTCACCACTGTTCACGGGTTCACGTTTTGGAGTAAACTGAGCCTGAGTGATGAGTGACCCTCCACTGGAGTAGCCTGCCTAGTTGGGAGAGAACCGTTATGAGAAGTTGACCTTGATGTGGAGTGGGGGTCAGGTCACTTGTACCTGAGGTCCCTCAACTGTCACCCCTTTGGCTTTGAAAAGTGTTACTACACAACATAGATGGTCGTTGATAAATTATTAATGAATATTTTGGCAAATACTATCTCGATTTAAAACGTAGTTACCTATGAAATAAATTGAATAATGAATGTAACCGATTACATAGGGATGTCCAATTCTTCAATATGAATAGATTCATTGGTAAAGTATTGACAAGAATCTTGGTTTTTTTTTTTTAATAGTCGATTCTTTTTCATTACTTTTTACTAATTTATCAGATAACAGTTCAGGGCAGAGTAGAAAGTGAAGAAATCATTCCTGAATTAAAATCACTTATATAATAAATGCTAACCAGTTCCAGCATATTTTTATTAAATAGAAATAGCTTGGTAGGGAAGAAAGAGAAAAATGATTATTAAAGAGTTAATAAAGAGATTGTTGCAAGCAGATTGTCAATTAAAAAAAAAAAATCCCTCAGCTCTTGGTTGGTTGTGGAACTCCCAGAACCCCAGAGTAGGGATGACTGAGAGTCTCCTGTCTGATGGCCCTTGGCAAGAAAGTCCCTCCTGCAAATGAATAATTGCTGCTTTTGGGTACCTCTTTTGGTTGTTGTTATTGTAACTGCGCTCAGTTGCAGACTAAAACCTCGTTCTATAGCAGTAACAAATTATTGTCATGACAATTACTATCAGCAATTCTGATTGTCTATTGCCCATAATAATATAAATTGGTATTTCGCTCGAGGGCTATGAGTCTTCTCGTTAAACTATCTGCTTTGTCCAGTTTCATAATGACTGGTAACCAGGAAGGCAATGGTTCCAATTAAAGCGATCTCATCCCAAAAATAGACTATTGACAACAGCGGCGACTGGTGAGCCATGTGACCCATCGAAGAGGCTACCCAAGCACGTGACTAATGATCAGACGTGGTCTGCGAATCAAATTCAATGTAAAAACGAGTTTGCGTATTCTTCGCGCAACGAGAGACAGAGGTTGGCGTTTTACTAACGAAGCCAGGGGGAAAATATTTTCGAATGATGAGGGTGGAGGCGAGCCCAATCACGTCAACACAGATGCATCGGCGGGACTCTTCACTGTTATCAGCCTGTGATAACATTTGTTTTTGCCCTGAAAAGACTCATAGTTTGTAGGCCAGCCTGGTCTAATTGAGTTCATATGCGGTTATTGAACAGGTACAAGATTCCCCCCCCCCCCCATCCACCACCCACCATAATTTTTAATGCTGATTCTATTTGAGATTCCTTTCCTGATTTATACTCAAATGTTCGACATTTCCGTCCTTATAAGTTACACTAGGACGCGTAAAAATCGTATTTTTTTAAAATCATCATCAAATTTTTGGAAAAAGTCTATCAAGTTCGGTATTTTCTCATTCAAATTAGTTTGTTTTCGACTGTAAATGTGGTCAAATCAGGAAACTACTGGCAATATTAGTGTTTATTTTGAAAATAAATTTTCAATTTGAGTTGCGTAATTTGCTTTTCGTCTCGACATTGTGTAATGGCTCACGTCGTCGTTCAAGTTAGCTTTTCTGTTCTGGACGTGAATTAATTATTGCGTAATCCCGGAAAAAACCCTCCCAATTCTCCACTGCCCACGTACTGTGTAAATTTCCCCGTTGACAAGTTATGCATTTGGTATATTTTACACTGTGCCAAATCGGAATTATGGCTTCTTCTGGATGAGGATATCGAACGTGTTGTGCATGGTAATTTATTGATTTTTTTTTTTTTCAGCTCCAGTCGGCGTGCACAGCGATAGAGTGCAAGTATGAATGAGTTGGACACTTTACGTCAAGAAGCGGAAACACTTAAAAATGCTATCCGAGTGAGTACCCGAATTATTCAACTAAGTTATACTAATTTTTATGACAATTTCACGTCATCTAGATGCATTCAGTCTGTTACAAATCTCATTTAAATACAAGTTATCCCTTGTCGAAAAAAAACTCCTCTCTCTTCGGGTCTAAAATTAAGCTCACCCCCCTCCCTCAATAGGCGGATTTATGTTGTATCGTGGATGAGAGTGGGAATTCGACCGAAATAGCCTCTCACGATATCACGTATACGGTCAAACCATTCTAAATCTCCAAGACAATTTTATCTACTGGAAATGGCTGAAATTCGGTTGTCGCCCTGTTCCATTTATGGGATTATTGTATTATGGATTGAGAGGGAAGCGGATCACGTTCATTTTTGGCATTCTAATAGAAATTTGTATCTGGCACGTTTTAAGTCAATGTATTCGATTGTTTTACAAAAATAATTGTTTTAAGGGGGTTATTTTGGTTTTAGATCTATTTAACAAAAATATTGGTAGAAATTTCGAAAATATCAGGGCAGGAAATACAAAATACACCCCTTTTTTCCGCCCTGCAATGTTCACATGAGCATGAAAAACCACATTAAATACAAAAAAATGCTGCATACTACATTGTGTAAAAACCCAGAAGTACCAATTTTGGTGAACCGGTGTTTAAAAAGATGCAAGTTGACCTAATTCTGGTTTCTTGCAAACTTGGATATCCAATGGATTTTAATAGTCTTCTTCTGTTCGTCTCAAAATAACACTAAAAAGCACTGTGAAATCCGATCTTTATTAGATTAGGGTTACATAAGTGTATCAAGTTGTAGAAAAATATCAAAATGGGGAACAATTTTGAAGTTAGCATTTGATGAAGATACTACTGCTCACACTTGTCTCAAAATACAAGTGTCATTGGACAAATATGACGCAGTGACGCAGTGTTGGCTCCTGCAGCTGCTTGGTTCCAACCTTGTGACGCCCAACCTTGATGACCACTTCCCCCTTGATGACTTGATGGTTCGATAGAGTGCAGTAGTGATGCCAATGCCTGTGTGTCCTCTTGTGATCCTCCATGGCTAGGTACTTTTAATAATGAGCACATATTGCTGGGATCTCACGTACAATTTCCCATCAGAATCGGTCGATACGAAGAAACTGAGACCAAGATCTGCTCCATTTTGGCCAATGTGTAAACTCCACTCCAAATCAGGTTAAACACGAAAGTATCGACTTTTTTACTAGGTATTTAGGTACGGGTCTCAATGAGTATTCTCTTTATACACTTCACGTTCTTGTATTTGACATTTTCTCTTTATTCAATACCTTATTCCACTTCGTCAGAATCGTTTGCCTCCAACTTCAACCTCAATTAAGACTTGGGGCGATTTCCCACGTACTTCCAGGCCGCATGGTGATCTCCCATTAGCCCGAATAGGCGTTGATGCTCGACCGCTGGAAGGCTTCATTAGCCCCCCCCCCCTTCCCACACCCCTTCGCGCTGTGGGCCTTTCCTTTGGGCTAATTGTTTTCAAACGCATTCCAAACTTGATTGGGTAATTCCGATGCCGTAGAGGAATATGCGGAAGAGTTTCTGTCGTTATGACTGGAAAAGTTCAGTTTGTATTGCGTAGTTACAGGCAGGCCTACAGAAGACCCTCATAAGTTCTCTAATGTGTACTCAGTAATCAACTTTGTCAATGACCAACCACAAAATGTTTAAATTATATAAAACTTATACGAATTAAGGTCGTTGGAAGTATTAGCTTTCAAGTTTCTACTACCACATTGCCTTTGAACAGCAACACAATGGCCTACTCTAACGTCAACTAGCAAAATATGTCGAGAATGATGAATTTTTACCGTGCCTCGAATTGGTGAGGTTTTTCCACACATTTTACAGTTAGACAACTAAAATAATCAAATAATAATTCAGTTTTCAGATTTGAAACCACTTTCATTAGCCTGAAATGATACTATTTATCGAAAACATATCATATAAGTACGTGGATTTGCTGTGAAAACATATCCAATGAGTTTCTTAAAATTTTTAAGCGATTATTGTGATTTTGGCGTCACTGATTGGAACGTCTGACCATACCGTGTAAAAACGAGCACTAAAACGAGAATACTTCATTTTAAAAATATAGTTCGATCGAAAACAAATTCTAATTGGTTCAAGTTTAGAGAACGGCCAATGAAACATAATTTTCGGCAACTTAAGTTCAACAAGTTTGTTCAACGGTTCGCACTTTGGCCAGCAACTCTCTTCCTAGAGATCTGTTGAAGGGATTTTAAAGTATAATAAACCCGACAGTATTCCGCCATCATCTTGTAGAAACTACACTCGAAGCTATCGTTGACTTTCTACACTAACGACGTGTCGATCGCTCGTTTCAGGATATTTGTTGACATTTTCCGTTTGGTCAATCCCAAAGATCCACAATAACATAAGTGAAGAGAGATTATTCAAGGAATAACCAATCAAAAACGTAAAAAATAAACCAAATTTGATAACTTTGTGTTTTAAATATTCATTTAAATCGTTTGCCTCCAACTTCACCTCAATTAAGACTTGGGGCGATTTCCCACGTACTTCCAGGCCGCATGGTGATCTCCATTAGCCCGAATAGGCGTTGATGCTCGACCGCTGGAAGGCTTCATTAGCTTTATTTATTAGCTTATTTAAATATTATTTAAAACACAAAGTTATCAAAATTTGGTTTATTTTTTTACGTTTTTGATTGGTTATTCCTTGAATAATCTCTCTTCACTTATGTTATTGTGGATCTTTGGGATTGACCAAACGGAAATGTCAACAAATATCCTGAAACGAGCGATCGACACGTCGTTAGTGTAGAAAGTCAACGATAGCTTCGAGTGTAGTTTCTACAAGATGATGGCGGAATACTGTCGGGTTTATCTCAAAATTTAACCTCTTAGTTCATCCTTCCGTTTGGCCAACGAACTTCTGGACCTCATTTCCGACTGCAGTGAGACCGTTCCCTCTCGAAATAGCCCCAACTCCCCCCCATTTCGGTTATTTCGCCTTCATTCGGCTCGAACCTGCGATCAATCAGGACCCGGGAGTGTTGAAGCGAACAGTGGTCGGTCTAAGACGGATATTAACGAGGGAAACAAATACGTTTGGAAATCGAATTCTTTTCCCAGGGCTTCCGAAGCGGTTTTCTAGGGAGTGATATTTCAGGTTCTCGGGAGCTCGTCAAAATGACGGTTTAGTAAGCACCGCGTCAATTCCAAGGAAATCGAGTGGATGTGCCGTGTCTTTCGAACGTGCTAAATGGCGTTTATTTTATTTGAATAGACGAAAATAGCGATTCCGAGAGATCACGTTCTGATTTGATCAGATGTTGAGAAAACTGTTCATTCTGCAGAATACCAAAGAAATCATTGCTCATCGTCCACCTATTTTGACGAATTCGCATGACTCGAGAGTTAATGAAAGGTAGACGATTTCTTCATTGTCTCCTGCATTTCGTTGGAAATTGATTTTGATTTCAACCGTTCCTTTTTAGAGAAAAGAAAAACAATGATTTTAAAAAAATCCCCTTAATACGTATTCCATCTTCAATCGTCTTCAAAATTTATTATTCGAAAAACAGATTTTCGAGATATTTGGCGGTATAGGCTTCTCTAGACGCGTCTATCTCTTCTAAACTTGGAAGCTGGATCTATTAAGATGTGCCCCGGGCCAATTGGCGCCCACTGGAGTCAAAATGGGTACATACGAAAGTGGGTTTTCGAGATTTTTGGCAATTTAGGCGTGTAGGGTATCGTTTTCCACTAAATTTTGGACGCTGAATCAAATGAAATGGGTCCCAGAACGATTGGCCCCCACCGGAAGAAGTTATGGGTCAAAATAGGTATCTATCTACCAATGTCGTATATGTGCTTTCAAGATTTCTGGTACCTAGGCGTGTGGGGTATCATTTTCCACTAAATTTTGGACGTTGAATCGATTGGAATTGGTCGGGACCCACCACACTCACTGTTTCCATTTTCCCAATGTTGAAGAAATGAGTCTCCATGCGTCTGGTCCAAGGAATAACCAACCCGTGCGAAAGAATTCGCAGCGTTTTCATTCACTTTCATGTTATTCAACGAGTACCTCTAGGTTGTAGTCAGTTGTATGACCTTTAAAAACCGCTCAAAATTCCATTGACATGAAAAAAAATCATCGACGATCCATTGCTCTATACAAAGCTTACCATTTTTCCATCTTAACCTATAAGCAGCAATAAAGGAGGAAATGATGGTTGTAACTAAACAATTCTGTTAGAAAAAACAAAATGTAACTGCATTCTGCAGATGAAGTCTCAAACTAAACAGCTGTTGGATGGTGGCAGTTGGCGCATGTGTACTTGTTCTGCTGCTCTCTTTCAGCCACACCCTATTAAATCAGCCCCCTCTAACTCTTAACAACTGCTTGTCTATCTTTCCTCTCAAATTCGTCTAGGTTCAAAAAACTCCGAATTTTTGGTAAGTGCTAGTTACCTAGCATTATCTTACTGTGGTAGACAAATAAACGCAGTTTTCCACAAACAGCAGACACCAGGTGCTTTTGATGTCGTTATTACCTCCACGTCTCCGCTTCTGTCTGACTCATAGCTTTTCGGCTCGCAAAACAAATGACTCACTCAAACTCCAAGACGAGAGCCTACAGTTGATGGGCGTATCTGCTGGCAGAGGTCCGTCGTGACGACAGAAGGTCGCCGGCCCGTCGACGTAATGTTGACGGGCGCTTTTGGGCTGGTTCCCAAAACCGACAGACGATAATTTGACCTCGGGTGTCTGTTGTAGATGGATTCATCAATCTGTCCGGTTGGTATGGTACGTGTAGGCTATCGACATTGGTGGTCTGCTCAGGCAAGCAGACAACTTCTAGTTGACTGATTGGTTGTAAATTCCTATAGATCGCGATCTACATTGGAGATCAGGTACATATTTCCAAAAAACCCTAAAATCCCATTTCTAGAAAAATATTAATTTTATTAATTTCATGAACATTTTACCTCTAAATCGATTTTTTGCGTGCAACCCGCTCAATAAACTTGGGTTTTATGGGGAATTCGCATTAATTTTTTATTAACGCTGCTAATTTATTCACAGGGGTTGGTTAACCCTCGCCGCAAACTATCGAAAGTAGGGATAACGGTGGATGTGGCGTGCCCAGGACCCATTGCAATTGGTTCAGGGTCCAAAATGTAGTGGATACCCCACGCGCCTAGGTACCAGGAATCTCCGAAACACATTCGAAATATATGGATAGATAGTCATTTTGACCCATAAACTCTTCCAGTGGGCGCCAATCGCTCCGGGACCCGTCTCATTGGATTCAGGGTCCAAAATCTAGTGAAAAATGGTATCCCCACACGCCTAAATCGCCAAATACTCGTATTTCGAAAATCCATTTTTGAAATGACCAGTTTCTTACACCAACTAGTGCCAAAAATAGGGAAAGTGATACCTCACAACCTTAGGTCGCCGAAAATCTCGGAAATCCGTTTTTCGAAGTACACATTTTCTGAATCATACTCACCAATTTTGTTATTATTGCAGGTTCACTGTAGATTTTGTTGATTCGTTGTCAGCCACTATCAGCTTAACCTGTACTATGTAACGGCATTGGCCTCCGTAGAACGTCGTGTGTGAGCTAAATCCCGCCTCATATTCAAATCCAGTCTTTTGGGAGGCAATTTTGCAAACTTTCTATTTAGTCTCGCGACTTGACAACATTTTTGTACGCACAAGATCATTGTAACAGACTGATTTGTCCCATCATCGCCATTTTCAAAACCTCTTATTTTTGTTGTACACTACAATCAACTGAAATCGTTCGGTCTTTAAGCGAGAAAGCTTAGGGATAAAAGGATTTTGACAATTTGGCTCAAGGCTATACTGGCGTGTGACCGTTTGGAGAAGAATGGAGCAATGCAACAGCTCTTTCAGAATCCCCGGATCGATGAATGTCACTGATAAGGTGGGAATGAGCGATGAACCGTTTCCTTTTCTGTCGTCCCAAACTTCCCTCGCATCGGTGGCAGTAGCCGATACGATCATGGCTGAGCTACCTGTTCTTATCTGTTCGACGAGGACATTTCTTTCACTTGGGCCGGATGAAGGATGAACCGCAAAAACCGGGCGGAATTACACGTGCTATGCCGTGTGGGGTGAGTTGGAACAATTGAAAACGAAAAGCTTATTTCAGTAGTGATAGAACGTGACGAGCCCTGAGAACACAACGAAGACTAGGATACGAAAATCAAAACAAAGTGGGAGAGAAGAAGAAGAGCTGCGACTTAAGAAAATGGAGGGAACAATTAAGCTGGTTGAGATACAGAGACGAGGACAAGAAAAAGTTGGCTAATCGGGGGAGGCGGCACAAGGGTTGGTGGAGCATATAATTTGTGGGGTGAATGGGGTTGCAAATAATACAGGTGCCAAGAGTTGGTACAAGGAACGTAAATGTCAGTCTGAGCAAGAAGACCGTCCATACGGCCAGAGAAAAGACTATGGAGGAACGACATGTCAACCATAGTTCGATGATTGGCAGGCCTGGGTAGACGGAGTTCAGACGACAGAGCATCGTGATCCAGGTCAGCAAGCTTGATGGCTCCCTTGAAGGCTACGTATCGAAGGAACACCCGATGCACCTTTTCCAGTTGGTCAATGTGACGCCCGCGGAAGGGGGGGGGGCTCCAGATGACCGACGCGTAATCCAGGATAGGATGAATGAGGACTGTAGAGTGTCAGAAGGGCTGGAACTTGGCTGAACTCGTGTGTGCATCTCTTGACGAAACTCATGGCACGCTAAGAAATATGAGCTATATGCTCAGGGGAAAAAAGCTGGGGGTCAAGGAGCACACCCAAATCTCTGATCAAAGACTGCCTGGAGTGAGTGGTATCGGCAGTGGATCATTGGTGAAGTAGAGGAGACTTGAGATGTGGTAATATGATGAAACCGCGCATTTAGAAGAGTTCAGCAAAAGGCCCAGTAAGCAAGGGAGAGAGCATCTAGAGAGTTCTGGAGTACATCCCAATCAGGCACGTAGTCGATATGAGCAAAAAGTTTGAGATCATCCGCAAAAATCAGGACGCTCTGATTATCTGTTTCATCAATCAATCAGACAGCAATCTTCAGAGTGGCCACTTAATTTTGATACAATATGGCGTGCAGAGTCCTGCTAGAATGATCCAGACTGACTGCTGCTAATAAGATGAGGCCAAAGTTGCTCAACATCATTATGATCTACGGTTAGCAGAGCCTGGAGCAAGTTGCTCTGTCTGTAATCCAAGCAGCAAGGTTATTTGCAGTTCATCAGATAAAATAGCACAATAAGATGGTCGTATCTATAGAACCCAATGTGTTATCTCAAACCAACCGTGGTTAGGTCCTTACTATCGAACAATAAATGTTCCTACTGTGGCGACCTCACTGTACTATCTGTGGGTTGCACTCAATTGGTCTTGTAGCCTATATGTACAGGTTATAGATAGGACCACCTTATGTTGCTCGGTACATACCTTATCTGATGACCTACCGTTAGGGGCGTTAGGATGACAGACATGTTATTGGTTGCTGGATTTAGCGTTGCTTGTTAGGATCTACATCTTTTCTAGATAGGAGTGCTGTTGAGCAGGTGATCAGCGTCTTCAGCTCCATCTTGCCTGGCTCGTCCAACTTATCTAGTCCTATTAAAGCGAACATGTTCCTCCAAGGACTAACTTTAGTTGTGTTTTATGCTCTCTCATTGTTGCTCTCTGAAGCCGGTATTTCCCCGGGTATCCTCTCCTGCATGCTTCATGCTGCATCCTGCACACGAGTGATGCTCCGATCCAACACGGACATGCTCGTGTTCCTCTGCTTACTGTCAAGCCTCGATTCTTTCCGGTGAATGAGTCGTTGAACGACGATAACGGGGTGGCGTCCTCACGCCGGAACTTTTCAACTCAGAGCCTCCCGAAGGTTTCCTTAATTAGCGTGCGGCAGATGGCTCATCTACCGAACGAGGTCGCTCCAATTCAGGCGGGAGAAACACGAGGGTGCGGCGGGCGTTCGGAGATCCGCGCATGCGCCTGCCTTGAATTTTGTGTTCTTTAAGTTCCCTTTATGAAAGATCGTGGTCATGTGTAGAGATGGGTTGTAACGTTTTTTTACACTTACAGGTACTACTTGTTCTTGTTCCTTTTCAGTACCTGGTACATTTGCCTGGTACTCGTCCCAGTTAATAATTTGAAATGTTTCTTGGCCTAGATGCAAGATTTGGATCGACGATCAAGACTTTCGGCCAATAAAGTGGAAAAATTGCTTTTTTCTTAAACACAATTTTACAAAATAAAGTCAAAATTCTCCCCCTCCCCCCATTTCGAAAAAATTGAAAAATTATGAGGAATTATCCCTTTGCTCAGATTATGTGTATACGTACCCCTCACCTTGATCTCCATAGCCGGAATCTTGTCTACTTGCTACTTTTTCATTCAAAATTTGCTTTAAAAAAACTACACCTTGAGCCCTTGAAAACCTCGATAACCGTCGTTTGTGTGGAAGGGGGGGGGGGGTATAAAATGCGTCTTACTGGACTCATAATAGTCAATTGAAAACGACACGTTTGTAAAACCAAACGATTAAGAATTTTTCGCGCCACATTCTCGCTCACCACTCAACCCAGGGTGGGAGCAGTTCACCTGGGAGCAGATGGTGTTATGGCGAGGGGAATGTAGAGGGTGAAGGGAAGCAAGAAGAAGGCGCAGGGGAGGATTTTCATTCATGTGACAAACCGATCTGCTAAAATGTGACAAGTAACATTGATGGAAGGCCCTCGGAGGAACAGGAGCATCTAGGAACTAGGAACAGGAAATTCTTGATTCTTGAATTCGAACCTGGAACTGGAATCATTAATACATTTGGCTTGTTTCATCATTTAAGAGTCCCAGCTACTTGCTGGTACCTGATACAAACTATCAGATTGATGCACCACTGAAGGACCGCGTTACAAGTGAGTCAAGTGGACTCAAACACAAAAGTGGACAATCTATGATAAACTACAATAAAAGCATTCACAAAAATCATGTAAATTTGTAATCATTTTATAAATGTGCCACTCTTGTGTAAATTGCAATTATTTTACAGTAGCTTCTAAGAAGAAACCATAATTTATTCCCGAAGGTTTTACTAGAACTCACTTCCGTAATTCATATTTTACTAATTTATTCATCTTCTTAGCATTACATTTCAATCTACCATCAGTAATAACGGCACATTATTAATGGCTCTGGTAATGGTTATTTCCTGAAGAATCAACTGATATTTTCATGCAAAAAGTCGTCCTTTTTCGGCCCAGTAATTTTTTGAAGGTGTCTAGCTGAAAATGAGCAGATGTCCCTCCTCTGTCCACGCCGATTTTGGTAGTAGAAAATTGTCTGAAAATCTGAAATTTCGGCCAGGGACTTGTTTACGGATTTAGTTGATCTTCTAAACTTTTGAGCCCGATCGGACCAAATTTGAGAGAGGTAGGGGTCAAAATGCATTTTTCAAAAAATTGATTTTTGGCGTGTGGGGTATCTTTTTCGACTAAATTTTGGGCGCTGAATGCATTGAGACGAGTCTCGGAACGATTGGCGCCCACTGGAAGAAGTTATGGGTCGAAATGAATATCCCTCTACCTATTTTAATGGTGGTTTATCGACATTTCGGGTATGTACGCGTGTTGTGTATCGTTTTCCACTAATTTTTGGACGCTGAATCGATTCGAATGAGTCTCCATAATCTTGGTCCGAGGAACGTTCATTCCCCTGTGAACGAATTTGCAGCGCTTTTTCCTTAGATTTCCAATAAAATCCGCAATTTATGGACACGAACTTCTAGATCAGAAACATAATGATACAGGAACATATCTGTGACATACCGTCGCACGAATCCATACTCCCTCCTTTGGATTGGCAACGCTGGTCATTGGCTTTTAAACGCCTTCGTACACGTTTTGACGTGGGAAACCCGGTTGTATACGTGGTGAGAACTGGGATAGAATCGAAGCAATTAGCCGACAATATATGCGGGTGTGTCGGATGTAAAAACTGACTCGCGCCTCAGGAATACAACCAGTACGCGGTGTTGACTCGAGATTAGCCTCTCACGTTCTATAACTGTCAAAACAACCTCGCTATTCATCGTTTTGGGTCACGGTTTTTCTTGGGATTCACGGCGGATGTATGTATTGTTTCTGGAAATATGTCTCTGTTTACTCGCTGAAATTGAATGACAATATAGCTATGTGCCCGTACTCAAATTTTGGAAAACATTATTTTAAGTGTTTTGTATAATCAGAGTGAGAATCATAGAACATTTTGTAAAACATGTGGCGAAAACTGGAATTACTTCCACAATAAATACAACAAGCAAGGTTTGAATAAAGGTTTTTCGGAGAAACCATCAAATGGATTTTAGTTTTAATGGAGGTTATGACAGATTAGTTAATACACATATTAAGGACATCAAGTCATAATCTTTTTAATCTAAAAAAATGAACGCTGCAAATTCCTTCTCAATGGTTGATTATTCATTAAAGCAAGATCATGGGGAATCAGTGATAATGGAGTATCTCGGACTCATTCCAATCAATTCAGCTTCTAAAATTTGATGGAGAATGATACCCCACTCGCCTTGGAGACGCCTCTCAAAATAGGTACCCATTTTCACCCATGCCCTTTCCAAATTTGGGATCGACCAACAAGAGCCAGAAAGAGGTCCCTGAACAAAATTTACGATTTTTAGAGATTTTTCTTAACAAAAAACGGCCATTACGGGGAATGTTCATTTTGTCTTTTTGTTTGATTTTATTCCTTGAACCTAATTATGCCCAAGGTCATGGAGGGTTGTTAATCCCTGATTGGCCCTAGAATTTTTTTCTGAACGTTTAATGATGTCTAGATCAAAATTCAAGGAATAACCAACCCAAAGGCAAGTCCGTCCGCTGTCCGCCTCCCATGCCGCTTTTGGTAGAAAATTTTCCAAAAATCTAAAAATATGGTCGGGGGCCCGTTTTGGACTCTAGTTAGTCCTTGAAACTTTTCAACCCGATCGGTCCGGCGGAGGGGAGGGGGTAGGGGGTTATGATGTGTATTTTGAAAAATGGATTTTCGAGATTTCTGGTACCTAGGCGTGTGGGGTATCATTTTCCACTTAACTTTGGACCGAACGATTGACATTCACCGGAAGAGGTTATGGTTGGTCTTTAGTTGGTCCTCGAAACTTTTCAACCCGATTAGACCGAAGGGGTGAGGGGGGGGGGGTTAAGGAGTTAAAATGTGTATTTTGAAAAATGGATTTTCTAGGCGTGTGGGGTATCATTTTCCACTAATTTTTGGGCGCTGAATCGATTGGAATGAGTCCGGGACACTCCACACTCACTGTTTTCCCAAAATTTCCCCATGATCCTGGTCCATGGTTTGATCTAGACATCATGCAACGTTATATCCAACCAAAAGACGTCGAATAAGTTTTGAAATATGTCAAAAATTGTCTGTAAAATGCAACGGATTTGTGGTTCAAAGTGTGCGCTATCATATCAGTGGAATAACCCAAGTTGCTATCGAATAGGGTGGATGAGGAAGTGGTTCGCCGCATGGGAGATATCTTTTGCTGTGGCATCTCCTTTGCAGGTCTCTTTCTCTCTCTCTAATATTCACGAGACCAATTTTCTTTCTCTCGTCCCATCGTCATTGAAACATTCCCCATCTCTGTCAAGACAGGCACCCATCATCTTCCGCCTTTTAATTAATTCACGAGGCCGCCCTCGCTTTTCCTCCAACATCCTCCCGCCCCCGACCAAGATCGAGATTTCCGGTTCATTTCCTTTTTCCAAGTCGACTTGGAAGGGTGGCAAGCGTGAGGGTGGAGAAGGGGTGGTCCACCGCACTGTTGCCAACCCCACGCCGCGAAAACTCCCTGGAAAACGACTCAGGCGCAGGCGTGCCACCCCCGAGGAATATCAGGGGTACTCAATTAACCATCCATTCCTCAAAGGCTAGCGCCCGCTAATGGGAGGCGTACCGAGGGCGATGCGCCCCGCCCTTAATTATCTTTTCACTTTCCTTTTCACATCTCATCCCTCACCTTTTCTTATCATCTCCGGTTGTCAGGACGCGTTTCGAACTTGTTCGAGAACATCTTCATCCTGGTGTGACTAATATCCATTGTTACGAGCCCTTGACTGGAAAGGGACGTCTTCTCCTGAAAACAACTGGAAAACAAGCGCGATGGTTCTTGTGTAATCATATCAAAGCAACTTGTTGTGCCCGTTCCAAATCACATAATTTTCCTTGTATTCCGCCAAAATAATCATCTTAATTTTAGTTTTAGTTTCACCATCTAACAATATTCCCCTGTTCATCAGGCATAGTCTCGAACTGCCGTTTATGAGATGTAGTGGTAAATGGTCTAAAAATCACAAATTTTGGTCAAGGACCCGTTAACGGCTCTAGTTGTTCTTCGTAACTTCTCAGCCCGATAGAACCAAATTTGGGGGGAAGTATGGGTCAAAATGTGTATTTCAAAAAATGGATTTTGACATTTTTGGTAATCTAGGCGTGTGGGGTATCATTTTCTACTACGCTGAATCCAATGGAATGGGTCCTAGAATGATTGGCTCCTACCGGAAGAAGTTATTGGTCAAAATGTGTATCTACTAACGCATCTTGTATATGTGTTTTCAAGATTTCTGGTACCTAGGCGTTTGGGATATCATTTTCCTCTAAATTTTGGACGTTGAATCCAATGAAATGGGTCCCAGAACGATTGGCGCCCTTTGGAAGAGGTTATGGATCAAAATCCTACCCCTGAGGAAGAATTAACAGCGTTTTTCTTTTTTCAATATCTTCCGGAGTAGGTAGTTTGACATCGGTCTGAACATGCGAAAGTAGGTCAACCGGAAATGATAGCGTAGTCGTAGTGTTATAACGGGACAAAACTACTGTGTATTGATACCATACCGTCTCCTTATATCTGCACTCACGCAAGGCTAGACGTTTGAGGCCTCCATTGAGCACACGTTAGATACAACTATGGTGAACTTATTTCCTTTTAGAATCCATCAAAATGTTACGTTCATAAAATAAAGATGATTTTCTCGCTCAGAAGTACATTAAGATCTCAGATTGACGAATTTGTATAGTTTTGAAGGGCTACTCTCCTCCCGAAATTTCTATTTTCTTTCGGAGTCCTAATTATTGGACAAACGTGAATTTAGGAGAGCTTCAAGGTAAAAATGTTATTATATTTTTTGTTAATCTCCGATCCACACCAATGAGCCGATTCAAATTAATTAAAAAAAAAAAAAAAAAAAAACTAACGAAATACCTTAATATTTAAGCTATTCTCAGGCTTGCAGTAATCTGCCCATCCCGAATCACATAATCTCCTGCAGGATAGACTGCATGTTTGTGAACATGCGTTTAGGAATGCCATTGAAAGTAGTCAACAACTACGTATTTATTTGGGGACGCAGTCTCAATCTAAAAATCTTTTCCAGGTTGCTGCAAACCATGCATAATAAATTAGTTGTTGCATGAATGCAGAATTCTAGGAAATCAACATGTAATAAATTGATGATTTCAACAGTTCATCTTTGCAAACCCTAATCTTTGGACCAGTTTTTTAGGCGAACATTTTCAAAGCCGCCCAGACTCTACCTAAGAGTACATGATTCGAACTGATGCCAGAGTGGATTGCATCGATGCTGAGTAGAACCCCAGTGGCTGACAAGTTGCCAAAAAGTTGCCCTAAAATTGTGTATCTAGAATTTTCTTCTCCAAAAAAATACTTCCCACTTTAAAATGTCCTTTTTGATCTATCCGTGCGTGTGCTTCCAGTGTCCACGCATTGCAGGGATAAAAAGTGTCCAATAACTTAAACACTTATGGCATCCTACTAATTTTATTAACAACGGCAAAAACGAAGTAATTGCGTTTATTAATACCTTCCGAGTATTTACAATGGTGCGCATGTACTTCTATGCGTTCGAACGTTGAAATACAAGAGAAATAAAATATTGATGTTGTTACATTCCCCGCTTGAGTTTTAAAGGTCTTGATCGATGCTCTGATCATGCGACGTCGTTTGTGAATTGTCTTGGTCGGTGTCGTCCTCTTCATCGGCGGTAATATCCTCAAAGTCCGAAAGCTCGGGCTGAGGTGGCAAGCGTTCTTCTCTTTGAGTTCGACTGCTCCGCGTGTAGTCTTCCAACGTGAGAGGAACATCAACGTGATCTCTTGCTGCTTCTTCTCTCGAGAGAAGCACCTGAGCAAAAAGACGAAGGGAAATCAATCAGAAACTAAGACCTGTAATATCCTACCGGGGAGCAATCGGTTTGGGATCCATCCGTATCAAATCAGCGTCCAAAATGACTCAACACTCTCAGAGGTCCTCAGAAGTTCACGTTTCAGCCAAACCCTGCCTCTGTATAGGACAGCCCAAAACTCAAAGCCCTGTTCGGCCAGGACACTACTAGACCCAAACGAATTCCGTGTGCTGAATTTCAAAATTGTTGCAGCAATTCAAAATCATTTTTTTTGTCCAGAAGTTGGTTGGGCGTTTAGCATTTGGAATATGTGCCATAATGTTATGGGGCCAGACCGGGACGGCCAAGCAAGTGGTCCAAACGGGACTGTCCCGGCCATACCGGGACTGCCTTGGCCACAACGGGACTGCCTTGGCCAATACAAGCCTGTTCCGGCCATAACGGGACAGCCTCAGCCATAATAAGACTGTCTTGGCCAATTTGGGACGTATGGCCAGAGCAATAATAAACCAAAATCGGGTGGGAACATCAAGGCAGGATCGACATCCAGCATGCACCAACTGAGGGATATGCTCTCCCATTATGCTGTGTTATGTTATTCTATGATGGTGGAGAATCCCGTCATACCTCCAAAATCTATTCCTTGTTGGGAGTACATCTGCCTGACCTAACATTTTGGCATGCCATTTCCGTGAAGCTTGGTACCAAAACTACTGACCTGTCGTCGAATGATCTCCTCGTATTCTTTGTCCAGTCCTTTTGATTCTTTCCAACGACGGTACATGACCGAGGCGTCGACGTTGGCTGGCGAGAAGGTGTTGGGCTCGTTGAGAAGCGATACAACTGACAACAGAATCGTCCTGACAGTCTGCGTTGGATTCCAACGCTCGGAAGGCAACTCTCCGCTCTGTGGGTCGTCCACAGGCGGGTGAAGAATGGAAATACAGATGTCACCACTGTCGTAGATGTTAGGGTGCCAAACTCTGCCAAGCAAAACATCTCAACTTCCTCATCTCATAAATAAGTCCGTATAAATGGCACTTCTGACGCTTACTTTGTCATGAATTTAACGCTCGGTGGAGAGAACGGGATAGTCCGGGGGAAATCTCATTTTGGCTTTGAAATATCCACCTTGATATAACGTCTCTGGTGGCCCGAATATCACCACGTCCCACTCAAACATGCAATCCTCCTTCGCCAATTTAACCTGAAAGTACCAAATCTAATAATTGTAGAACTTAAATTTCACATTCGTCGTACGTACCGATACTCCTGAGCCTGACCTGAAACCCTTCCAAAGGATCCTCGTTCAAATTTTTGTACTCCATGGCCAGAGCTTTCACCGCAGAGCTTTTTGAGTTTGACGCACTAGCTGACATTGAATTAAAATTCCCTTGTTGAGAACGTTAAAAGATCAAAAACCTTATAATTGGTTGAAACTGAGCAATGGCGACCTCAATCAGATGTTATTTTTTGTTTTGACTATGGCCTTTTCATTTTTCCAATTGTGAATGCAGTGGTCAATTTGAGTTTTGCTGTTGTTGACTAATTTTGTTTTGTTTTTCTTGCAGGTAAGTTCCTGAATTTGGCGTCTCGGTCGTAAGTGAATTACTACTACATGAAGGCACAAGCCTTTATCCCAAGAAATGGAGTCGCTCGACGTAACTATGACGGAATGGATCTATTCTTTCACCTCCCACCTTGAGGGGAGTGGGGAATTTGCAGTTTCTCTGCAGTTGATCTCGAGACCTTACAAAATGTAATACACAAATGAATGGCTATCTAGGCCCAAATTCTACCACAGGGTGAAAATACACCGTTTTGGAATATTTGGAAATTGTGTCCAATTTCGGTATTTTGTATCTTGAAAACTATGGGGCCTATAAAATTGAGGTTGGACTCAAATTGTAGATAATATAATCTAGTTTCAAAAAGGCTCGGCAGCGTTTATTCTCAGAAGCACCGTTTAGAGGTTTGACAGCGAGAAACCAAAGATATTACTGAAAAGACGAGATTTGTCCAATGCTGTGTGCATTTCTGTCTTTCGAAGCTGCAAAATCAAGTTTACACTTACTGCCACCACCCACATCGCCAAATATACCTTGAACGCGAATCGCTGTTTGAGGAACTCATTGCCAAATATTGTCGTGTGTCCATGTCTCCGCACATGGTAGTACCTATCGAATCTACATGGTTATGTTGGTCATTACATCATCCTCTCTGGGAAATTGGAAATTCGAGTTCGCTGTTTAATAAAAAATGGTGCTGGAGCGATAGCGACCTTTGCCCGTGGCGATGTTGACCAATGAGAACCTGTCCATGTCACCGATTTGATGACGGACGATTGCCTGGTCCTGGCGTTGCTCTGGGCGATGGTGGAGGCGTCATGCTCGGTCTTGGTTGATTCGGCCGCGAGGACGAGCTAGGCGACGGGGATGGCCTCGGATGTGAATCTCCTGGTTTTCTCAACCCACTTGCCAATTGACCACCTCCCATCGGTTGCAGTGTGCTGCCAGCGCCACCACCCCCAGACCCTTCAACAACACCCATTAGTTTTCGTTCTTCTTCAAATTTCTTGACGTCGTTGGCAAATAATTTCTGATCAGGCACGTCCAAGTTACTCTTCACGAAGTCGAACTGTCTTTGAATCTCTTTATCTTTGTCGTCAGCGAATTTGGCTACAGCCGTGTCTACAGACGCTTGTAATTTCTTTTCTGACGGGTGCTTGGACATTTGCTTCAATTTGGGTAACATCATTAACAGAGCCCAACGAACGTTTGGAACGGGGTCATCCATCATCTGCAACGTTCTGAAAAAGAAATACTCTTTGAAATAGGATGTGGAGAACACGTCGAGTATGATGTAGCACGTTCTTATGTAGAATATTCGGTCGTAAAAACTGGCGCTTTGGCAAAATTCGTTGATGATTCGGTTTCTGACTTCACTTCTTTGAGATGGCTTCTGTAGATAGCGCAGGAAGACAAGAACAGTCCTCATAAGGGACACCCGCACGGGTACAGTCCTGGTACTGTGTAGTTTCTTCAGAAATAAAGAGATGTAACTGTTGAATTGAGTGTCGGATGAGTTAAACTTGTAAATACACTCAATCTGAGATAGAAAAGTCGTGTAGAGCCTCCAGTTGTGTGACGGGGATATGATGTACTCGCAACGAAGGATGGCCTTGTTCAAGTCGACTACAGCTGTATCTTTTGGAGGTGGATCCACTTTGTAAACACCCAATTTCATCAGACCTTCGATGAGCGCTGACAAATTTGGAAAAAATCCGTCAAGCACCTCCTCTGCTTCGTCAAGCAACAACTGAAGAATGTTGTTTTTCAGTAGATGAGCGGATTTGCCGAGTGCCTGGCACGTCTCGGATATACCTTGACCGACGATCCGTCTGACGATGTAGTAGGAGTCGGTGTTGAGGTCGTTGAGAGTGCCGTGCAGCATTTCGGTTAAAGTTGTGTTCCCTTCGACGAATCTACACATTGCTGGAAAGTTGCTGGCGGCTGCCTGCCTGCACAGGACGTACTTATCCGGGTTCAAAGATGTATGGGCAATGTGGAAAGCTGGTTCGGGGAATGGTGCAATTTTCTTTCTTGAAGGAGCCGCTCCCATTCCCGCCATTGTGATGTAGTATTTGACGAACATTTCTTTTTCCTGTGTCAATTTGTCAATGCCTGTACATATCTTACCATAGCTTTCAGAAATGGCTATCAGCAAGGAATCGTCAGTTTTGAACCCAAAGTGAATCAACTGTTTGATCGTAGGTAAAATGTGAGTTTTAACGTTGTCCGGACCGATTACGTCCAAAATATTGGCTATTGACCGGACAACGGCTTCTTTGACGCGGGTGCTTTCGTCACCGGCAAGTTCCAACAAAGCGTTCCCCAATGTGGTCCTGAAAGTTTCTAGCTTCAACGCTCTGATCACTTTGAACATGTTGGCTGCCATTGCCGTCCTGACGTCGACGTCCATGTCTTGGCTGAGTGACATCACCATGGGCACAATGTCTTTCTTCAGGAGAACCATGTCGTAGCGAAGGGCCATTTCACCGATGATGTTGCACGTTGAGGCTCTCACTGAAGCTGGTCGGATCATGTGGGTGCGTTGAACGACGACGTTGGTGATGTGTTGCTTCACGGAGTCTGTCGGAAGGCCTTGAATGACTTCGATTAGTGTTTCGCACCATGTACCGGCCACAACTTGATCCTTGTGGTCCATGTTCTGGAGAATACACTGGAGAAACGTGTCCACAAACTGCTGACTGGCGAGGACTTTCTCTTTAATTACGTTCTGTATCGTCGTGCTGAGCGTTATGTGGTACTCCGTACTCGCGCTATTCAATCCTTGAATCATTTTTGGTACAAGTCCTTGCAAAACGGCGTTTTTGTCCTCGACCAGCAACTCGGGTATTGAACTCACCACACTCAATTTCTGTACCTCGTCTCCAACTGTGTATATGTGCAGAGCCCGTTCGACAGCTTTGCCTTCCAACCGACTGTCGATCGAGTGTCGTCTTATTTGTTCTGCACTTTTCAAGTCTTTGGCGGACATGCGCTCAAACGAGACTGTCTATGGACCCTTTGGTGTTGAAGCTCATTTTGTGATTTCACACCAACTCGGCAGCTGAAAGAGAATATAACGCGGCAATGACCAACCTGTTTCTTCGTTCCCACTGGCAATAGTTACCTACTTACAGAAGATAGACTGAGGCAAAGCGAAGCCGTAACTAACGTTTTCCCTCAACAAGAATGAAGTTGCAATCTTGATTTATTCGCAAGCTCTGTTTGTTCATGCTAGTTACTGATGATGACCTATCCGACGAAATCAATTTAACAATATTATTGTTCTCATTCTTTCTGTGGAAATAGACATTGACAGTTAAAAATGTAATAAAAAACCTACTAACCTATACAATTTTCTACGAAAATATGATTTTTTACACAAAATAAATTATTCCGCAAAATTGAGTCAAATCAGGAAATGGATAGGTGGAAACGGATTCGTGAATCAGCGTTAAAAAACAATAAAAATTCACCATCGTCAACTATTTGACTATTTTGGGGGTTGCGCAAGCAATTTTGCGTGCTTGCTAAACCGGTTGCGCTCAATAAATAGAAAAAAAAAATGGTTGAGGGATTTTTTGGGTAGAATCCGAATTTGCAATAAAGAAATTTGGGTTTTCATACAGGAAGGGGGGGGGGGGACTCGTGGGGCACCCTGTATACCTCGGTTTTTGTTGGTTATGGTTAATAAACCTGTTTTCATTCAAAAAGTCAATCTCTCCTGTTTGAGCCAATAATTTTTTCTGGACGTTTCAAGGTGACTTTGGTAGTATACAATTTTCTAAAAATCTGACATTTGGGTCAGGGGCCCGTTTCCGATTTGTCTTCGATACTTTTCAGCCTAATCGGACCAAATTTGGGAGGAGTAGGGGTCAAAATGTGTATCTACCGACCCATTTCAAATGTGTGTTTTCGAGATTTCTTGTACCCAGGCATGTGGGGTATCATTTACGACTACATTTTGGGCGCTGAATCGATTGGAATGAGTCCCCATGCTCTTAGTCCGAGGAATATCCAACCCCATAGGAAAGAATTTGGAGTGTTTTAAAAGCAATTCGTTCATAAAAGTGAAAAAAAGTATTTTATTATTATGTTTATAGCGACAGAAGAAAAATACGTTGATTCTGGCGTTTTGTTTATGAAGTAACCAAGTAATACGAACCACTTTACCGCGTACGAAGAAGGAAAACAACCCCTCGTAGAAAACGGGTCGTGCAGATTGCAACAAAAAGTTGAAAACGGAGGGTGGTTGAGTAGAAAAAGCGAAATTATCGATCGGACCGACTAGACGTCCATGCACGCAACTGGTGCCTCTTTTCAATCTCAACTTGGGAGTAGCTGACGTTCTCAAGTTTATAACCGGAGAACACGAATGGGCCACGTCCTTCTAAAGTGGACAACTTGAGAAAATGAGCTTCGTCGACTTACTGCGATAGTTGCACGATTGGTGAATTCATGTTCATCCGGCTGTAACTTGAAGTTAAAACATGTTTTGAAAGTCTGGAGAAGGGTTTCCATGCGCAATACCGAGTGATAAGGGAACGATGGGTAGATTTTTTTCCAGCACATTTCAAGTACTTTTAATTCTATATTCTAAAAATGCAATTTGTTCTCAATTTCTTAACATTAAATCTCTAATTCAGTATTTCTGAAATTTCTCATTTCAATTTTGTCAAAAGTTGTTACCTAAAGAACAATTTTGGTTCTTTATTCATATAACGAGGCATGTTTTTTTAACTAAGTCACAAATGTTTTGACCTCATTATCGTCTTGCAGACGCTGACTGCCCAGGTTTTTCTTCAAGTGCTGCAACAAATGGTAGTCGCTGGGTGCCAGATCAGGGCTGTATGAGGGATGTATGATGATCTAGAGTTTACCATTTAATCGATTTGAGGAGATCTTTGGTCCGATTAGCCACATTTGGACGGGCATTGTCATGCAGCCAAACGATACCCTTAGTCAACTTGCCACGTCTTTTGTTTTGGATTGCACGTCGCAGATTGTTCGAAGTCTCTCACAATAAGACGCTGCATTGATTGTCTCATTACGAGGCATAAACTACTTTCCTGTCCCAAAAAACTGTGCACATGATTTTCCTGGCAGAAATTGTTTGCTTAAACTTCACTCTTTTGGGTGATTATGAATGTCGCCATTCCATGGATTGTTGTTTCGATTCTGGTGTGTAGTACCCATGTTTCTTCACCAGTAACAATTTGGTCTAAAAAATCTTTTATTTGTGGTACCGCTCAAGGAAAGTCAATGCACTGCCAAAACGTTAGATTTTGTGCAAATCCGTCAACATTTTTGGAACCCAACGTGAACACAATTTCCGGTAATTCAAGTTCTCGGTCACAATGTGATACAAAACACTAGGAGAATATTGAGGAAAGCAGTCGGACAATGATGAAATTGTGAAGCGTCTGTTTTCTCTCTCCTTTTCGTCCACTTTCTGCACCAAATCTTCATTAACGACCGAAGGACGCCCTTGTGCTTTCTTCATCATGCACATTTGTGCGGCCATCTTTAAATGCTCTCACCCATTTCCTTACCATTCCATCACTCATAATGTTTTGTCCGTAAACTTCACAGATCTCGCGATGAATATCGATCGGTTTTACGCCTTTAGCACTAAGAAATCGTGTAACAGCCCGTACTTCACCATCACGATTGTCGGAGGCATCTTAAACACCGTGGAATACTACTAATACTAATATAATATAAATACTAATACTACTTATTCTATGTTAAACACTCAGTAAACAAAGTATACAATGAAGAATCAGACTGTAATGGCGTCAGTGTGTAGACAAGATGTAGGTAACCAGCGCTCATGCGCAGAACGCTGACCGTAGCGCTGCGGCGGCGGAATCGCAAAACGGTACTTAAAAAACATGCCTCGTAAAATAATACGCTTTTGTGAGAATTCGTTTTGACCCTCCTCATCCAAATTTTACCTTTTGCACAATCCAAAAAGGTGAAATAGGGTTCTAGTTGTGCTTGACTTATTTGCAGCTCAATTGCCTTGTACGGAGGCAGAGTATGTATAAAAATGACCGTTTGAACAATGATTTTTTAAAATAGTTGTAGATTCAAGCGTGATTTATGCGGGTTTTGGAGCAATAAAGAATTGAAGCCCAAGACGGAGTGTATGGGTGAAAGGGTGTACAGAAATTTAGTTTTTTCCCAAAAAGTACACATTTTTAAGAATATTTTTCTTGACCCATAGCTATCCGTTATTGGAATCGGCTCGAAAACCGTCCAAATTGTGACCAACATTTAGTGAATCATACTCCACTCGTAATTGAAACCCTAATATGTTCAGGCATGACGAATGGGCTTCCCTGTAACCCGTATCAGCCCTATACATTTGAAATAAAATGGATCAAAATTGTAAAAATTATTTCTTCAACAACGAAATTCAATTATACTGGCGGTTAAGCTAATTTGTTTAGGAGGCAACACGCCGAAAGATTTTTTTGTTCAGTACCGCAATTTTTCAATTGTAAAGAAATAAAAGAAAAAAAATGTTGTGGGAGATTTCACCGTTTGGAAAATAATCCTCGACAGAATAGTGGACACTATTAGAACGAACGATCGATCGTGTTCCCCACTGTTTCATTCAGGATGACGACATCGGTCCTTTTGAATTAATAAATCGCAGTTTACTTCAGTTAGTATCGATTATTTGTGACGACGAGGTCGACGACGCCACCCACGTGAGGAATAAAAAAAAAGGTTGATAAATGAGTCGAACCAATTCACTTGTGTTTCGTCTTTCAAAATATCCTTCATGACCCATAGTATCCTTCCCGCTGGTTACTGATAAGCAAAACAGCAGTATTCCCACTATTGAAATAAATTGCCAGTCACATAACGCCTGTTCCCCTTTTTGACGGAGGATGGATATTTTGGATTTTCCTACAACGAATTTCCGGAAATTGTGTGTTTTTGGCAAATTATGTGAATTTGACTTTTCCCTGTTATATAACAAATGTGTAATTTTTATGTGAAGATTTTCATTGTTCAGTCAATCAAGTGCGATAAAAACAGGAGCCAAATGAATTTTTGTTCTCCCCAAAATCGGGATTCATGGGCTGGATTTTGCCATAAGACGTATTCCCTGTGGGTTATTCCGCCGCTCAAATGGCCGACAAATGTCAATTTCTCAATTTATTCATAACATTTTTTTAAATTTAGGAAAAAAAAAATTTTTTTTGGCCAATTTTTTTTATTTGGATTTGTGTTTAGCTAGATCAAGGAACGAATATTACCAAAAATCATAACAGCACTGAAACGCTGCTAAGAATCACATAAGGGTATTTTGGATTCAGATGCATTTTGTGTGCTATGTGACCTATGACTGATTTATACTGTTTTTATTCGAAATTTGTAAAAATTAGGTGAATTCCGTTTTAGTAAGACATTGTTGAAATCAAATAGAACTACATTTTTAAACACGTGATAGTGCTAGTAGTTATTTATTTTTATTTATTTATTTTTTATTTAAATTTATTTATTTTTTTTATTGGGCGTTTTGGACGGCTCACGACTTGGCGGAGGCGGTGGGCTCGTGTGGCGGCGGCGAGTGTGAAGGGTGTGCGTGCGGCTCCGTCACCGGTGCTCCCGCTGCTGGGGATCAATACCCCGGGCGCCATCTTGTCCTCCCGCCTCCGCCGGGCCGAAGTTGCCTCCAGAACCAGCAACCGGTCCCCGTCCACGGGGGGAGCGGTTGGATTCCCAACCCCGTAAAGGCACCTTTCCCTCGGAGGCGGCCGACGTGAGGCCGCTTTCCTTTAACGGGGAAGGGAAAGGAGGGTCACGGCGTCTGCCTCCCCGCCCCCGTCGCTTTCCTCTTCCACCACACACCTTCCTTTATTAATTACCTTTTTCCACTCTCTCCGTCCTCATCTTTCTCTGAGACATTCCGTCCTTCTTAGACCTTTTTTCCAACCTTTCGATCCCCTCTTGACCATGTGGCCTAAAAACTAAACCCACTTACTACTTGGTCACCGCTTAGTAAACTACCCTTGGCACGAGTATTTCCTCCCTTCCTACACCACCCCCCACAATCAGTGGCCTAACGTCTCCATCAAATAAATCATATGTCTATACGTAATGTAACTTCAGGTCCTCTTCTCTGCAAAAGTATTTCAAGATTGTACTTTTGTCCAAAATAGCCAAATCACACCTAAATAAAGCCCCATATAAAGGTTAAATATAGCGTACGGACTGAACTTAGTCGGCCAAAAAACGGGGGCAAACAATGGGGTAAAAGTGTGAAACGAAACACCAAAAAAATGATTCTTTTTTCTAGTACTAGTAAATTATAAGTACGATTATCGCAGCAATCAAGATAATCAAATGTAGCTACGTATTACGTATCGATTTCAAGTTCAGATTTGGGTTGAGGACTAGATAAAGAAATTCGTTAAATGTTCGGATTTTTTGTCCTTTGTCTCAAAAATAAGAAAGATTCGATAGGGAATTGTAATCTTAATACAAATAGATTCTTTCAGTAGATTTTTGTACGTCTAAACCAGCGGGCACTACAATACCAAGATACATTAAATCTGCGTTCTAAATAGAGATAATCATTTTTACTCGTACATGCTACCTTACTGAAAACAAAGGTCTGGATTTAGAAAAAAAATCGTTTTGGGGTGTTATTGTTAATTTTGTTTTAGAATCGTAGAATCCTTACATGTCATGCAACATTCTTTGAAAAAAATTTTTTTTTCCCGAGCGGTTGCTGAGGTAGTACCACAATTCATGAAATAAAGGACTGTGAAATAGCTTATGTCCAACTCCTTATTACTAAAACATCCTGATACGAAATCCTGGGACCACATAAATGAAGTAAACGATGATTTCAGGTGGTAATTGCATTTGCTTCAGTATTAACTTCACGCGCTAGTCGCTTGAAAATTCATGATAAATATTGATCACGACTGAAGGAAACATGGAATTGAGCGAAATCACTATATAATCGTAGCAGTCAATCATCTCGTCAGCCTTGATAATCGGCTTTATAATAAACTTGTACCTATTTTTCCCGATACTCCCTGTTTTTCTGTTTGTTTTGAAAAATGATAGATTTCTCGGGGAATCCTATAAAGTTCACTAACCCACTGGTATCACGCGTAAGGATCTTATGGCACGCCCACTCATTGAATATGCCTTGTGGGGAACAATGCGGGAAAATTCCCACGAGAAAATCTCGATTCTCTTGTGAGTCCCCTTCCGTGATTCGGTAGTTTCCCGCAATTTTCTAGCCATTAAAGTAAATTAGCGGCCGAGGACGAGCCGAAGAAGTCAATTGTGAGTGATGGATGGAAAATAGGAGGCTTATTGCGAAGATTTCCGTAAATTAATGGATGGGTGCATTGCAAAAATGCAGAAATTCATTCTCATGGGTTATTCCTCGGATCAGGAGCATGGGGAGTAATTCCAATCGATTCAGCGTTCAAAATTTAGTCGAAAATGATATCCCACACGCCTAAATCGTCGAAAATATCGCACATGAGGAAAATGGGGCGTCCACTGGGTAGAAAATGGGGAGATTGGAGCCCACTAAAAGAGGTTAACGGTCAAAATGGGTATGTATCTGTATTTCAAATGTGTGTTTTCGAGATTTCTGGTATCTAGGCGTGTGGGGTATCATTTTCCACTAAATTTTGGACGCTGAATCCAATTATATGAATCCCGAAACGATTGGCGCCCTCTGGATGAGGTTATGAGTCAAAATGGGGGCTTATTTACCCATTTTGGATGTGTGTTTTCGAGATTTCTGGTTCCTAGGCGTGTGGGGTATCATTTTCCTCTAAATTTTGGACGCTGAATCCAATGAAATGGGTCCGGAAACGATTTGCGCCCTCTGGATGAGGTTATAGGTCAAAATGGGGGCTTATTCACCCATTTTGGATGTGTTTTCCAGATTTCTGGTACCTAGGCGTGTAGGGTATCATTTTCCACATTTTCATTCATTCATTTTCCACATTCATACAGTTAGTGACGTTTTTAGTTCCAACGTGTGAGGCAGTACTTCATCGTGCATACGTTAATTCCCCCCTGTTCTTTCAACTTTTGTCACATCCGACATTTGGTTATTCGTCACATCGCAACCCCTATTTTCTTTCATTTCCTGCCTGCAAATGCGCTTCCTCTCATTACTCTTCGCAAATCACTCGAATTCCCTCGTTCGCCGACCAAAATAAACCCGCGGGTACTTTTCAGGCTCAGACTGGCCATCGTCGATTCAGGCAAACTGGTAATTGAACACTTCTATTCATCAGGTGTCCACTCGTTACGGTGATGCCCTTCGGCTCAGGTTTCTCCTTATCCTCGCGAAGACGTTGTAAGAAGCAAATGGCGTTCACTTAACCTCTTCGGCCGTGACATTTTGCGCCGCTTCGTCTCGTATTAGCAAAACATGGCCGTTGTGAGGTGTTTTATTTGTAGTTGTGGATTTGAACATCCTCCACTATAAAACAACAAACTATAACATTTATCTCATTCGGTTGGTTATTCAATGAATTATCAATCTATGTTTTCATCAAAATGAGCAAATGTCCGTCCGCCGTCCACGCCGATTCTGGTAGGAGACAATTTTTTTTAAATCCAAAATTCGGGTCAGGGACTCGTTTTGGCTCTAATTGGTCCTTTAAGCCAAATTTGGGGTTGGTGGTGGCGGTCAAAGTGTGTCTTGAAAATGTATTTCTGAGATTTCCGGCAATTTAGGCGTGTGGAGTACTATTTTGCGAGAAAATGTTGGACGCTGAATGCAATGAAATGGGTTCCGGAACGATTGGCGCCCATCGGAAGAGATTATGGGTCAAAATGGGTACCTGCTCACATTTCAAATTGGGTTTTCGATATTTCTGGTAGCTAGCCGCGTGAGGTATCAATTTCTATCAAACATTGGACGCTGTATCGATTGGAATGAGTCTCATGCTCCTGGTCCGAGGAGTAACCAATCCCTGTGAAAGAATTTGCAGCTTTTTTTTAAATTTTCATTCAAGATAAAGATTGAGCAGATATTGAAGATTACGAATCACCAAAAATGACTTCATACACCTACCTATACATGCCATAAATGAACAACTGATTCTCCTCCAGAATGGTGTTCCAAGCGATAAATACTGTAAGATGCTATTACATTGATTTGTGACGTAAGCTCTCTTGAATTAAAAACAAGTTGCATTATTGATTACTGCTACAAGTCATCACGTAATTTTCATGTTTATTAACTTATTAACTCGCCTGTGTCATGTAATGCGGTGGTCGTTTGGTTGTACATTACTCTTCAGTAGGTTGCCCTGTGAAAGGGCAACATAAAAACTCAAAACTAAAATTTAGTGATACAGAATTTAAACAAAAATTCAATATAGAAATCTTTGTGTGGCATGATACAGTGCTGACTTGGCTGGGTTCTTCCGCACCACAAAATCGACAAGGTCGAACGAACAAGGACGAAATTGTGATTATTTCGTGCTCAAATTGATAATTCCGGTGACGTCGAAGGATATTTTTGCACTCACTCTTACATATTACGTGTACAGGGTGTCCCACGTTGTTCCCTCCTAAATGGGAGTAAACATAAAAAATTGTTTTATTGACAGGATTTCAAATATACTATTTGCGCACCTCACGCACCTAACTTTTCTTATTATAAATGATAACCAATTTTTTTTTCTTTTAGATTCTACACAAAATTTAATAAAAATTTGATCCCTCAACCAATTTTTTAACACGTTCATGCCAAGTATCGCAACCCCATAACTGTCAAATAGGTGATGCTGGTGAAGTTTAAAACGTGGCACATACATTTTTATTATAGTTTAATGCTAATTCACGAGATGCTACCCGTTTCTTGATTCAACTCAATTTTGGCGGAATAATGACTGAGAAATCGTTGGTTTCTTTCATGGGTTTTTAGGTTTTTTTCCCTTTTTTTTTTATTGTTAAATCTAAATTTTTTAAAAATGTATTCTTAATTGTTCAAAATCACTAAAAACTCCGTGTGTTTTGTATCGAACAAACAATTAGCGCGAATTGATTTTGGTTGGTTCCTTGAACCAATGTTTTCATGCAAAAAGTCTATCTCTCCGATTCGGCCCGGAAATTTTTTCTGGACGTTTTAAAGTGTCTAGATCAAAGTTAGCAAATATCCGTCCGCCGTTCACACCGATTTTGGTGGTAGAAAATTTTCTAAAAATCTGAAATTTGGGTCAGGGACCCGGCTTTAGTTGGTCTTCGAAACTTTTCAGACCGATTGGACCAAATTTGGGTGGGGTAGGGGTCATAATATGTATTCCGAAAAATGGATTTTCGAGATTTTTGGCTATCTAGGTGTGTGTGGGGTATCATTTTCCACTAAATTTTGGACGCTGAATCCAATGAAAAGGGTCCCAGAACGATTGGCACCCACTGGAAGAAGTTATGGGTCAAGATGGGTACCTATCTACCCATTTCGAATGTGTGTTTTCGAGATTTCTGGTATCTAGTCGTGTGGGGTGTCATTTTCCACTAAATTTTGGACCCTGAATCGATTAGAATGGGTCCGGGACCCGCCACACCCATTGTTTTCCCCATGTTGAAGAGATGAATCTTCATGCGTCTGGTCCGAGGAATAACCAACCATGTGTGAGAATTTGCAGCCTTTTTTTTCTCTTTTGCCTGTGTCAAGTAATGCGGTGGTCGTCCTTTGTCGCCTTCTCCAGTGCCGCTGTTCGGGAAGTGACGTGATTGTCCCAAATGACCTTATCCAACAGTAATCAATGACTTCGACATTGAAAGGTTCGCGGAGTTGTCACATTCTTCATAGAAACGATCGGGTTCCGTTTTCAATGACATTTTTTGTTGTAAAACGGAGTGATATTCTAGTGATCGTTGAATGAACGTGAATTGGGCCTTTTTTGGGGGGAATTCCCCTACACACCGTTTTATTTTGGATTTGGTTTATTCATTTTTTTTTAAAATTATTTTTGAATTTTAATAATTGTTTCAAAGGATATCATAGCTACTCAAGTTTCGCTCAAAATCTCTTTTATTTTACAAAAACTTGCAACATTTTGTTATCAATTACTATCACATGTCTCTTCCCTGTTCTGAAATAAGCCACCATCTGCCTGAGCTAGGTGCTTCTAGAGCGCACCAAGGTGCATTTCAACTGAAATTCACGGATCATTCCTATCCTTATATGACTTGAGGCTCGGTTGTGTAGGTACTTTTCCAAACGCATTTTCGAGACCAAATTCTAATTTTCCAATCGGCGACGGTTTATTTATATAAATAAATAGTAATCAATAGTGAACTTATGAAGAGTAAGAGCGTATTCACTATCTACATCACTAAGCATGTGGTGTCAGTAAAAAAAGACAACATTTACTTTGAGAGAAATCAATTTGGTCACGGCTGTATTGATGCAATCAAATGGTTATGACGCTGTAAATTATCGAATAAGGTACTGCCAATTAGCGTGTCCTTGATACTGATCTTGTGATATCGGTCGAATTAAACCTTCAGTGTTGACGCTTTCTGCCCATACCAGAGTGGTGAGGCCCAGAATTCCCTTCTAATGAACTGATTAAATTAGTCGACTCAATGAGCACAAATGAATTATAGTTTTACTCGCTTCATTTGAATGAGCTCCCTGGAAATAATTTTCTCCCAGCCAATTTTGGATAGATAGGATTGTAAAACTTCAAAACATTGATTTCATAGATTTTGCGTCTTCAACGATCATGTTGCCGTGTGATTGTTGAAATAAGTATAAATGAGGAAACAAATGCTGGAGAATAACATTGAGAGGTAAATGGGGTTCTCAAACGTCGATGCTTCTTTGAGAAAGTTTTGTTGTGAGAGCAAATATGACATCACAGATAAAAGGAAGCGCTAGTTCAGCATACTCAAATGAAAAACGCTGCAAATTCTTTCACAGGGTAGGTTATTCCTCGGACCAGACGCATTGAGACTCATTCCAGTCGATTCAGTGTCCAAAATTTAGTGAAAAATGATACCTCACACGCCTAGGAACCAGAAATCTCGAAAACACACATTCGAAATGGGTAAATGGGCACCCATTTTGACCCATAGCCTCATCCAGTGGGCACCAATCGTTCCGAGACCCATTTCATTGGATTCTGCGTCCAAGATTTAGAGGAAAATGATACCCCACACGCCTAGTACCACATTTTGACCCATAACCTCTTCTAGTGGGCTCCAATTGTCGGATTCAGCGTTTTAAATTTATTAATCATTGAAATTATTTTGAGGATGCTTTTACTACTTGTTTTCAAGACAGAGAAGCCCAATTAATTGTAGTTGTTGGTTTGTTTGTCGTGTTGCTGATACCAATTTCAAGGTGTTTTACAACTGAAGTAATTTTATATATGTGATTAGTGACATTTTTAGTGAGATCTGAAACATACGTCCTATGAAGTAGTCGTCTGGCGACCCTAACATCAATCTGTTGATCTCCCAATATCCCTTTTAAAGGCTGTCAATTGTGCAATAAAAATTGACAAAACGCAGAGCATTGTATTTTTCGAGGCCATTGAAGAGTCCGATCTGTTTGTAGGGGAATTGACGAGTGATGGCAGTTAAGTAAACGCGATTAGAAATGGGCTTGTTGACTCTGGGGCTGAACCACTTGAGCGCCCTCTTGTTTCTATTTAACTCGCATCGTCCGGACGAGCTCGTTGATTCCCCGAGCAGCGCTTCCTCATCCAGTGCCAGACGTTGCCGAACATGTGCTCTTTCAATCGACTCTCTCCTATTCGAATTTATTTCGTGTCCGCCAGAAAAAAATCGAGGCTTCCGTAAGACCTGGCTTTACTGTACAGAAATGCACAGCAGTGGCATTGACTGCATCCGCAGCTGTGCTGTAGAGGGCAGACATGAGTTCTTTGGGTGCTACTATCAATTTTTCTGAATTTCTTGAAATCGAAAAGAAACCCGTTCTTAGCATTAGTTGGTCCTCGAAACTTTTTAGTTCGATCAGACCAAATGGTTGGAGGGGGTTGTCAAAATGTGTGCTTTGAAAAACGGGTTTTCGAGATTTTTGGCGACCTAGGCGTGTGGGGTGCCATTTTTGAATACATTTTGGACGCTGAATCCGATGAGACGGGTCTCGGAACGATTGGAGCCCACTGGAAGGGGTTATGGGTCAAAATGGGTATCAATCTACCTATTGTGAATGTGGGTTTTTGAGATTTCTGGAATCTAGGCGTGTGTGGCATCATTTTCCACTAAATTTTAGATCCTGAATCGATCTGGACCTACCATCCCACTATTGGAATGGATCTGGGACCCGCCGCACCCTCTGTTTCCCCCATTTTCCCCATGTTGTATATGTGTTTTCAAGATTTCCGGTACCTAGGCGTGTGGGGTATCATTTTTCGCTAAATTTTGGGAGCAGAATCCAAAGAAATGGGTCCCAGAACGATTGGTGCCCACATAATGAGGCTATGGGTCAAAATGAGTGCCCATTTACCCATTTTGAATGTGTGTTTTCAAGATTTCTGGTACCTAGGCGTGTGGGGTATCATTTTTTGCTAAATTTTGGGCGCATAATCCAAAGAAATGGGTTCCAGAACGATTGGTGCCCACATAATGAGGCTATGGGTCAAAATGAGTGCCCACTTACCAATTTTGAATGTGTGTTTTCAAGATTTCTGGTACCTAGGCGTGTGGGGTATCATTTTTCGCTAAATTTTGGGCGCAAAATCCAAAGAAATGGGTCCCAGAACGATTGGTGCCCACATAATGAGGCTATGGGTCAAAATGAGTGCCCATTTACCCATTTTGAATGTGTGTTTTCAAGATTTCTGGTACCTAGGCGTGTGGGGTATCATTTTTCGCCAAATTTTGGGCGCAGAATCCAAACAAATGGGTCCCAGAACGATTGGTGCCCACATGATGAGGATATGGGTCAAAATGGGTGCCCATTTACCCATTTTGAATGTGTGTTTTCAAGATTTCTGGTACCTAGGCGTGTGGGGTATCATTTTCCGCTAAATTTTGGGCGCAGAATCCAAAGAAATGGGTCCCAGAACGATTGGTGCCCACATAATGAGGCTATGGGTCAAAATGAGTGCCCATTTACCCATTTTGAATGTGTGTTTTCAAGATTTCTGGTACCTAGGCGTGTGGGTATCATTTTTCGCTAAATTTTGGGCGCAGAATCCAAAGAAATGGGTCCCAGAACGATTGGTGCCCACATAATGAGGCTATGGGTCAAAATGAGTGCCCATTTACCCATTTTGAATGTGTGTTTTCAAGATTTCTGGTACCTAGGCGTGTGGGGTATCATTTTCCGCTAAATTTTGGGCGCAGAATCCAAAGAAATGGGTCCTAGAACGATTGGTGCCCACATGATGAGGATATGGGTCAAAATGGGTGCCCATTTACCCATTTTGATTGTATGTTTTCGAGATTTCTGGTTCCTAGGCGTGTGGGGTATCATTTTCCGCTAAATTTTGGACGCAGAATCCAAAGAAATGGGTCCCAGAACGATTGGTGCCCACATAATGAGGCTATGGGTCAAAATGAGTGCCCATTTACCCATTTTGATTGTATGTTTTCGAGATTTCTGGTTCCTAGGCGTGTGGGGTATCATTTTTCACTAAATTTTGGACACTGAATCGATTGGAATTGGTCCGGGACACTCCACACCCACTGTTTTCCCCATTTCCCCCATTTATGATATTTTCAACGATTTAGCAGCGTGGGGGGTCGTTTTCTACTATTTTTTGGACGCTGAATCGATTGGAATAAGTCTGCATGCTTCTGGCTCGAGGAATAACCAACCCATGTTAACGATTTTGCAGCATTTTAATCGAATTTTCATTGAGATTGGGACAGAGGTATCCTCTCAGTTTCGTGCTAGTCTGAGGAAGAATGCCATAGAGGGAGGCTAAAGTCGATACTTGTTGCAATCGAGGAGGTCGTGGGAGGGCCACAGGTTGACGATGGGGTGATGAAGTCTCGGGGGGAGGGGTTTCATTTCACCACCCCTATGTTATCTCAACTCTTAGGCCTCCTCCACCCCCCGTGATATCACACCTTGGCCGGTAAGGGAAGTGTCGGCTTCTACGTGAAGGAAATCCGTAACCGCCGGCTCACGAACTTTTATAACTGCTGTCTGAAGCCAACTCCACCCCCTCCCAAGCCTGTCAGCTCAACTCGGGTGAGTTTTTATAGGCCAGCAAGCACCGAAAGTCTATCAGAGACTGGTGTGTTCCACCTTCATTATCAAACTCCCGTCTTCAGAGGAGTTTGAGTGACTTCCTCCTTTTGACAGGACGAATCGATGCCAATCAGCTCATTCCCGAATACTTCAGAGCGTCTTCGTCGTGACGTCTTGAGCTTATCATATCGCCTCTTTCCACCTAAATGGGAGAGCCCTTCATTCAAGGGGCAAACCTGTGAATCAAAACTCCCCTGGCTGTGACAGGAAGACTGTAGGGCCATAGTCTGCCTGCTCAAGTCACAGAACTGATAGTCTTGACAACATTGTTGGCTGAAATGGGATGTTATCCCCCTGTTATTCGCAAGTGAAAGAAGAATTACACAGCAGTCATTCAAATAACTAATATTGTGGTCGATTTAGCAGCAATTTATCAATATTTTTGTTCCATTCACCCGCAGCTCCAGCTTTTAAAAACGCTGCAAATTCATTCACACGGGTTGGTTATTCCTCGGACCAGGCGCATGGAGACTCATTTCTTCAGCATGGGGAAAATGGGAGAAACAGTGGGTGTGGCGGGTTCCGGACCCATTCCAATCGATTGAGCGTCCAAAATTTAGTGGAAAAATGATACCCCACACGCCTAGGTAACAGAAATCTCGAAAACACAGCATTCAAAATGGGTAAATGGGCACCCATTTTGACCCATAACCTCATCCAGAGGGTGCCAATTGTACCGGGACCCATTTATTGGATTCAACGTCCAAAATTTACTGGAAAAGATATGGTACCCCACACGCCTAGATTTCCTAAAATCTGGAAAATCCATTTTTCGAACTACACATTTTGACCCCTACTCTCCCAAATTTGGTTCTATCGGGCTGAAAACCTTCGAGGACCGACTTAGGCCGGGAACAAACCCCTGACCCAAATTTCAGATTTTAAAAAAATTTTCTACCACCAAAAAAAGCCCGGACTGGCGGTTGGACATTTGACTTTTTTGATCTAGACACCTTGAAACGTCCAGAAAAAAATTTTGAGCCGAATCGGGCTGACCTTTTGCATGAAAATATAGGTTGATTATTCAAGGAATAACCAACCATAATGAAAACGCAAGATCGCAACAAGGGTTTTTTACTCCTTGTACCATGAGTATGGGGAAAATAGTGAGTGTGGAGTGTCTTGGACTTTATTCGATCGATTCAGCAGTCCACAATTTAGTGGAAAACTTATACCACACGCTGAGTAACCACTTTCAAACTGAGTAGGGAGGTACCCATTTTGTCCCAAACCTACTTCCTGGTGGGAGTCAATTGGTCAGGGACTCCTCTCAATGGATTCAGCGTCCTAAACTTTAGTGGATAATAATATTTTTGGCGATCTAGACGTGTGATTCCTCTAAATTTTGGATGCTGAATCGATTGAAATGAATCTGGGACACTCCACACCCACTGTCTTGCTCATTTTCCCTATGCTCCTGATCCGAGGAATAACCAACCCCTGTGATTTTGTTCTAGACATAATGAAACATCCAGAGAAATGTCCTCATAGACCCTTTTAAGATATTACTGCGCCCTATGTGGTTGTAATGGGTGCAATGTCGAATTACCATTCACCATTTTCCCCAAATATACAATTATCATGAGACTGAATCACTTGAGTCATACCACTCACAGATTTCTTTTTGTTTCTTTTTGCAGGATGCAAGGAAAGCGGCATGCGACACAAGTCTGGTTCAGGCAACCAGCAATATGGAGCCTATTGGGCGGATACAAATGCGGACCAGGAGGACACTGCGGGGTCACTTGGCCAAAATATATGCCATGCATTGGGGCTCTGACTCCAGGTAACATTTAATTCCTCATCAACTATAATTTAAAATGTGAAACATCGTCGAAATATGTTGGTTAAGTCATGAAAACATAATTGAGTTACGCCTTGGTTAGTCCAAAGCATAGATGTTTCACTGGCATTGTGCTTGGCTGGTATTTGTGCAAGCAATCCAAACAATTTCAAAACTGTTAGCCCACAATCCCCTCAAACGCATTGTGGGGGTATTGTAGTCTTCCCAATGTCTTTGGAGCATCTGATACACCTATTTGGGCTTGCTTCAATGCTGCAAACATGCTTCAATGCTATCAATCCAAAGTTCTAAAACATTTTGTTGTTTGCCAAAAGCAGCAAACTATCACATCTTATCACAAATCTACCCTAATCCTATGCAGTTGTTGTTTGCATATATGCAACCTGATTTAGCCGTGAATGATATTCTGGTTTTGAGCGCAAACATTGGCTGAACTTCAGTAATTGAACATTCTCTCACGTCATTTGCCATTTATTAACTCACATTACACAAATAACCACTTATGTTCATCATTTACACAAATAATATGATGCTTTATAGGAAAAATTGGCATTCACATTTCATTTATATGCTATTATATCTCTAAGAATTCATAACTGTGGTTAAATAATATGAAACCTCATGTATGTGAATTATTTATTGCTTACATTGGCAACTTACAGCGGGTGAGTACATCTGATTGAGGGTTATCTTCCATTAGTTCTTTCCTGTCCTTGTAGTCTTCTTGTCCTTTCATGTGTTGTCTTGGGTTGGTATGCTCCAGAGAGAGTGATATCATTTTTGTTTGATGTGATACGTTAGTTTGTCTATACCCTCATAGAAACTGTAGACTGGAAAAAATAAATTTCCGCTTTTGTCCAAAGATTGATGAATCAAATTTGTGCAAAACTTGTAGGGAATTCCTCAAATATCTTGACTAATTCCCTTCAATTTCAAAAAATGAATTTATCTACCATTTCATGGGCCTTGTGAGCTATGTATTGGATTAGCCGTGTTATTTACCATAAGGCATGACTGCTTACCTTTGCTGTTAAACACGCACAATTTGCACTTGCTATATAGCAGGGGTCTCCAAACTATGGCCTGCAGATAGCTAGCACACTTGAAATCAACTATCCCTACTCAGTATATAATAACTAACAAATTATTCAAATGAATCCAACTAACTTTTTATACATTTTAAATAAAAAACATAATGAGATTTCCTACTGACAACAGTTGTAGTGGTCCTAATTTTGCTTGTACCAATTATAAAGGGATTTAAGATGCTTATCAGCTTATCAGTTAATTTAGATCTGTAAACATTTATCGTTTACTCCATTTTGGAGATGGTCTTCTCTCACAAATAAGTAAGTAGTACCTAAAGCAGAAAACAAGCTCACAAGCAAATTTATGCTTATTATCTAATTGTATCGGTGGAAGAATCTTTCAATTAGAGAAGAATTAGACAAATAGTCTAGAAATTACAGATAATGTCAGGAAAATTAATAAAAACCGAGTGTTGCTGTTTTGCGGGGTTTCCAATTTGCAGTTTGTTTAAACGTTGCGTACTTTTTGAACTTTTTTTTTCATCAGTGGACTATTTCACTTCTTACCACCGGCAAAAATGATAATATGGCTTTGGCTTTCGGAACTTACTGGTGTAATCAGTATGCCTAGAAAAAGTGAGACCCCTGCATTGAAGGCAGGTTGCCACACAACTGATTGCTTATCAATTGGTGTAGATCATCCCTGTGCTTCACTTTGTCTTGTTTGCCTGTTGTCACTTCTGGGTATTATTTATATGTACTAGAATAAACGGTTTTTTTTCTGGTAGATAGCTCTAACTAACCTAGTACATGCAAATAAAGTTAAAAAAGGAATTCTTGGAAATGCATGACGACTGCTTTTTATCGATTGACTACACATTATCTTGTAAAATAGAAATAATTTCCTAACAAGTGCCAAAATGTTCCAAAATGGCTGACGCCAAGCTTGTTTCTTTTGCATGAAAACATTTCTGTCGAGCTTACTTCGTTCCATTCGTTTTCCAGATACCAAATTTTGTTATATTTAGCCGTGTTGTCTCGATAAGGGAAGTTTGTGTGACTTGTGCAATGTCATTATAACCCAATTTCAGAGAAGCTGTAATAATGAGCTCTTGTTGTCTCCCGCTAGATACCGGCGTTGTGTGAAGATGATAGGATTGGCAATTATTTGTTCTATTTCTGTGTCTGATAGCTAACGATTTCCGTGAAAGCTTTCTCATCTTTGACGGCTAGATCAACCAAGAATCGATTTGTTGGAAGGTTCAATGAGCGATTTTGTTTTCTGGTTTAATACGCACTCTTGTATTCGCAGAATGAACTGACATTATGTCTATTTATTGTCTTGGAGGTAAAAATTCTTGCCCTTGAGGTAACAGTAACCCCTACATTTTGGGCACTTAATAGTACTCAGACTGATTGACGAATATTGATGATCGACACACCAAAGATGAAGAGAGACCAAATAATGTTTGACCCTGCCATTATGATGGAAATCCTCTTTTTTCTGAGTACAAAGTTTATTTTGAGGTTAAATTTGATTTCAGCATCAAATACAATTGGGTATTTGAGCGATTTCATACAATTTGTTCCTGAAAACTGATATTATAATTTCAAAACGTACCGACACATTGAACGTCCTATATTTTGTATATAGGAATCTGAAAAAAACCACCGTAAAAAGGGGGAGGAGGGGGTATCTGTGGCCTCCGTGCCCTCTGATCAGCGTCATTATCGGCAGGGTAGCCAACATAAGCGATCCACAGAAAAAGAACGTCCATCTTCAAAAGCTGATTTCTTAAGAAACCCCTCCACCTCGTTTCTGTAATGGATGAAAATCAGTTCTGATCTATAACATGCTCCAGAGGGGATTTCCATTGAAAAAAAGTTGGACTCCTGACTATGCTTTTTTAATAGATTGGCATTATTTATTGTACAGTCCGAACGTTTTCGTCTTTGCTTCTTTACCTTAGTTCCTTCATTTCTGAACTTTTTGGAAATGCTCAAAATTGTACATAAACTTCATTTTTATGCATTTTCAACTCCTCGAAGTAGTATTTTTGTTAAAAACAAAACTAATTATTTTTCTTATTTTTTTATTTATTTTTTAGGGGGAAATTTTAATTGAAATTGAAATGTGATTCTCTCTGAGAAAAGTGGCATTTGCATTACCTCACGACTATTTTGTTTGGTGCTTCGCAGGAACCTAGTGTCAGCATCACAAGACGGTAAATTGATAGTATGGGACTCGTACACAACCAACAAGGTGCACGCTATCCCTCTGCGGTCGAGTTGGGTTATGACGTGCGCCTACGCCCCTTCTGGATCCTTCGTCGCCTGCGGAGGTCTGGACAATATATGTTCCATTTACAGCCTCAAAACGAGAGAAGGCAACGTCCGGGTGTCGCGAGAATTGCCAGGACACACCGGCTACCTCTCCTGTTGCCGCTTCCTAGACGACAACCAAATCGTCACTAGTTCCGGGGACATGTCTTGGTGAGTGGATTTGGATACTTTGGTTTGCTGCATCTGCAGGTGTGGAGTTTGTCTGCCAGGGACAAGTCGCTGCTGGGAATCGCGGAATTGGTTCCGAAGAAGCCATGGCAGTGCGGCCATCAGTCTACTTAATGCTCCTTGGACCAGGGGCATGGAGGAAATGGGGGAAAACAGTGGGTGTAGAGGGAATGATACCCCCCCCCCACGCCTAGGTACTGAAAAATCTGGAAAACCAACTTTCGAAATAGGTAAATAGATACCAATTTTGAACCATAACCTTCAGTGGGCGCCCATCGGTCTGGGACTCATCTCGATAGATTCAGCATTAAAAACCAAGCGGAAAATGATACCCCACACGCCTACATCCCCAAATATCTCGCCCGTTTCTGGCTCTAGTTGGTCCTCGAAACTTTTCAGCCCAGTAGAACCAACTTTGGGAAGGGTGTGGGTCAACACGTGTTTTTTTGAAAAATGGATTCTCGAGATTTTTGGCGATGGCTTGTGGGGTATCATTTTCAACTGAATTTCGGATGCTGAATCCAATGAGATGGGTCCTGGAACGATTGGCGCCCACTGGAAGAGGTTATAGGTCATAATGAGTATCTATCTACCCATTTCGAATGTGTGTCTTGGAGATTTTTGGTACCTAGGCGTGTGGCGTATCATTTTCCACTAAAATTTGGACGCTGAATCCATTGGAATGGGTCCGGGAGACGCCACACCCACTGTTTTCCCCCTTTTTCCTATGTTTGATATTTTTGACAATTTAGGCGTGTGGAGAGTTATGTTACACATTTTTTGGGCGCTGAATCGATTGGAATGTGCTTCCATGCTCCTGGTCTGAGGAATAACCAACCCCTGTAAATAAATGTGCAGGGTTTTTGTTCTAGAAATCATGAAAAGTCCAGGAAAATAAAATTGAGGCCGCTCGGAGATGGTTGATTATTTAAGGAATAACCAGCCAAAACGGAAAACTGTGAAATCCTTTAGGAAATGCTGTGTTATTCTATTCCTCTTTTCCTGGTTCTTCCTGACCGAAATCTGTTCAGCCTGTTAGCCTTTTATGACCCTCTTTCTAGTTCCTTGAGACGTTTGAAGATAATTCGGATAGCTGAGGACTTAATCTTCATGTGTAACCTGATTGACTCTAAAATTCGTAATAACGTCACATGAATGAGTCCTCTTCAATGCGCTGAGCCGAAAAAGACATTGAAACTTCATCGAAAAACGATACCTAGCTTCTCGTACTTATCAGTATTTAATGTGTTTCTCGTTAATATTTTTCAGTGCCCTGTGGGACATAGAAACAGGTCAACAGTGCACGTCGTTTATCGGGCACACGGGTGACGTTATGAGCCTCTCGCTATCCCCAGATATGCGCACCTTCGTCTCTGGTGCCTGCGACGCTTCAGCGAAAGTGAGTTTCATTTGAACAAGCGTTATTTTCACTTTCTAATTGAAATGATCCGCCGAACTTGCCAATAATCGACTCGTTCTTTTGCAGCTCTGGGATATAAGAGAAGGCACGTGCAAACAAACGTTCCCGGGGCACGAGTCGGACATTAATGCAGTTACAGTAAGTTGAATTTTATTTACGAGACAGTCGTTGGCGAGTGATTCAAATATTTGAGGAGCTTGCTTTCAAAATGTACCAAAGACCGAGGTCAAAATTGAATTAATACCTTCCCTGGCGTTTTGGGAACCGAGTTCTTAACAAAAATACATGCCTATTAGAGCTAAACTACTGTAATTGCTATGAAAACTGGGTCAATAACAAAGAGAAAATCAAAACGGTTTTCCATAATCTTCTGCAAAAATTTAAAATATTTTACATAGAAAGTTATACCAAGTATACAGCGTGTTAATATTTCCATTGTTTTGTACTGTTTTGTACCCACATATTTTGCGCTTAAATGCTATGTCTACTATAGCTCCTTTTTTCTCGTCTCATACGGGTGATAACAACTATTTAAGGTTCTGAGATTTATGAGATTTATTTGATTCCAAAAAGTACTAGGTATTGTCCAAAATCTTGACATTTCAACTCTCCACCTAAATCAATTGGAGTTTCAAATAACTTTCTTAATTTTCCTGTTTTTTTAAATAAAAATGTAAAATATAGTCAATACACTTTTATGGCAAGGCGATTGTATTCAGTTTATGCCTTTTCATGCTCCTCACAATTTATTGTGCACCCTACATAGTATTGAACAGATTCTACATAATTAGCCAAGAAACTCGTTGATTAGAAGAGTCTTTTAATCTTGTTGTCGAATTACAAATTTAGATTAGAACGTGATTTACAGTTGTTATTTTCATTTGCAGTTCTTCCCCAACGGTTTTGCTTTTGCGACTGGGTCGGACGACGCGACTTGCCGCCTCTTCGACATCAGGTCAGACCAAGAGCTGGCCATGTACTCTCACGATAACATCATCTGCGGCATCACATCGGTCGCTTTCTCAAAATCCGGGCGACTACTACTCGCCGGTTATGACGATTTCAATTGCAACGTGTGGGACTCGATGAAGACCGAGCGAGCTGGTGAGTTTATTTATTTGTGATGACGTTCAATAGGATGGGGAGTGGCCCGTTTGAAGACAAATGTGGTATTTGTTATGTGGCGCTCCGAATTGAAAGATCTGGCTAAGCTTCTTTGGAAGAAGGCGCGGTTAAAAATTATCCAACCTCAGTAGGGTTAAGATGAGAAGACATGAGGGCATTCCAAGACGCATAGTTCAGACTAGGTTGGTAGGTTTGCAACTGTAACTTGTGTACAATGTACAGACCTTTGTGGTAGCTTGCCTCCTTGGAAGCAGTCTCTCTATCCAAATGCACCTTCAAATGCGAAGCAGCTATTCAAACAAGGATTTGCTCAGTCGGCAATGCACTGATGAAGAAGTACACTGATCATTCCTCAATTGGATTCAACCTTTTTGTCAGCCCAATCGTTTCTGGTGACACTTGAGTTAGATGAAAACTATCCAACCTGCACTCTACTGCTGGGAATCATTAGTATATTTCATGGAATCAGAGGTCAGTTCTAGGAACTTGGGTACATTTCTTGGAATAGTTCTGGGAATCTCATGTGTATTCTGTCTGCCATTCAATGTACTGTCCTCTGTGCTGGCTTATCTCCTTGGAAGCAGCCCCTTTACCTACCTTACTACACCTTCAAATGTGAAGCCTGAAGGGTCAGATGGTAATGCACACTGATGAAGAAGTGCAATGATCATTCCTCAATTTGATTCAAGCTATGAGTGCTTATTGTCAGACATTTCTGGTGACGTGGAAGTGGAGTTAAACCCTCTGGTGCTAGGCATCCAAACGTTAGACCCAGAAGAGCGGCGCTTTTTCAGTACTCCCTACTAAATAAATCAATATTTATCATATTTTTGTATAGTATTACTTCTCAGGGTCAGATGCTAGTTCTGAGAATGGAATCAGAGGTCAGTTCTGGGAACATGGGCACATTTCTTGGAATCCCAGGGCAGTTCTGGGAACATGGATATACTTCTCAGGGTCAGATGCTTGTTCTGAGAATGGAATCAGAGGTCAATTCTGAAAACATGGGTACATTTCATGTAATCACAGAGCAGTTCTGGGTACACTTCTCAGGGTCAGAGGTAAGTTCTGGAGCATGGGTTTATTTCTTGAACTCACAGGGCATCTCTGGGAACATGGATATACTTTTCAGAGTCAGATATCAGTTCTTAGAACAATCATGGAATTAGAGGTCAGTCCTGGGAACCGGAATATACTTCTCAGTGTCAGATGCTAGTTCTGAGAACATAATTATGGAATCAGAGGTCAGTTCTGGGAGCATGGATATACTTCTCAGGGTCTGAGGTCAGTATTGAGAACATGAGTACATTTCATGAAATCAGGCCAGCAAGAAACTCATGTGTAGTTTTTCCTGCCATGGGTCATTTCAGTCTATTTGAGGGTCATGATTAATTTGAATTTATCCCTTAGAAGAGAGGTTAGTTCTAGCAACATGGGTTTGTATATTTCTTGGGTGCCAGTTCTGGAAATCACCTTGCACTTACTGGTCACATGCTTTGAGACCCATTGAGTTTATTCAGTGCCTGAAACTTGGAAATATAAAAATTACACTTCGAATGGTCTCTAGAAAGCTTTTAAAAAGGTTTTACACAAATATTCACTCCCCTGTTTGAGGATATTGACCCAAAATGAATCCCAATTGACTGAACAACCAACATTTTGTTGCAATTTATATTTATTAGACTGTACACTCTTTCTCCTGCTTCCCAAAATAGTAATTTTCACCTGAACGAATCAAAATATGGCTGATTTTCACAGACTTTTCGTACATGAACAGTTTCATCATTGATTTTCTTTCTCTTGTTCGCAGGTATCCTGGCTGGGCATGACAACAGGGTTTCATGCTTGGGTGTGACAGAGGATGGTATGGCCGTCGCTACTGGCTCGTGGGACAGCTTCCTCCGCATATGGAATTAAATAAGTTTTCTCATACTAAAAAAAAAAGAAAAAATACATTTTAAAAAACTTGTCAGTTTGAAGAAAACTAACAACCAATATTGAAAAGAAAGAAGGAAATCATTTTACTACCTAGCAACATCAAAACAACAAATCAAAGAAACAAAAGTTTAATAACGTTTAAAAAACAATTTTTCAGTATGTAAGTACCTACAACCTTTCTCTCCCTCGTCTGCCTACGCCATTCCCACCATTCCTCTTCCACCTTTCCCTCTTATTCTAATTCTGATGGATGTTTTTCGACAGGAATGAATTATTAAACTCCTCTTGCGAAAATTCTATTTAAAAAAAAATTAACAAAACAAAATAAATTTAGAGCAGTTTGGTAATAAATGTAAAAAAGGGATGACAAGTTTGCCCCTTATCGGTTTTTTTCGGAAAATAAAAAAAACCAGTTGCGGGCGGGTTCGGTACAGTGGTGCCAACGGGTGACGTAGATGGTGTGGTAAGTGAAAGACGTCAAAATTAACGTTGATTGGAAGTGAATTTAACGATTTATGTGAAGAAGTTACGTCGTAATAAAATTGTTCGAAGGGAAAATTGAATAAAAATCAACGCGGCAGCTGTGTTTATTGAAGTTTTTATTTTGTAAGATTAGTTCAAAGTTAAGAGCGGAATTTGTGGTTAGGGGTTGAGTGTTGGCTGTTATTCAGGGCTTGAGTTTGCGCAGAAGTGCGCCTAGTTGCGCATTTCGTTGAGGTTAGAACTCCTACGTGGCATTGTAAGCGAAACGACCCTTGTAAGCTGCGATTGCACTTTCGCTGAGCGTACTATTTCGCTACATTTGTCAAATTCAGTGAATCAAACGGTGACGAAACTTGTCGACGAACAAGACTAACCTTCAAGCGTTTGACTAACTCACGTTTGAGACATGAAATTGGAAGAGATCCTCAATTAAACGCCATTATCGGTGGTAGATTGACGGTAAAAATCGTCACGCGACTCTCCTTCGAGGGCCCACTGACGACGAATTCCGCCCTTGGAACTTTTTTGCGTTGTTTTAAGCCAAAACGATAAAATTTATTTAAAATTCGCTCCTCTTTCTTAAGAATTTTGTCGCATATTGTACCTTTGTGCCTCCCTTTCCCCTCCACTCCTCCTTATTCCTCGAATGAAAAACGCTCTTCGCTACGTCGCTTTTTCTTTTCGACTATTCCTTCACCTTTACTATCGACATTTGATATTTCCATCACCGATTTTTGTTTCCTTCGTGACCTAATTGCGATGGCCTCACCGAGACACGAGTCGACCTGACGGTCAAAAACCGTACGGGCGAATTTCAGACTTGTACGGTCTCGTCTTTCGCCATCGCTTTCCCTCCTTTTTATTTTATTTTATTTTTTTAAAAACCATTTTCCTTCTCAAACCCCTAAAAACCGCATTTTTTCCGATAGTTGAACCAACGTTTGAAAAAAAATGAAAAATATCTACTACCTACATATTTGCTCTTAGTATTTATATACAATTTTTATATTTACCACCGCACGATAAAGGTTGCGCAGCGTACATCAACTACTATAGAAAACAATTAAAAAGTTTTTTGAGAAAAAATACAAAAAAATACAAACTCGTTGATTAGAAAGTAGGGTAATAAAATGAAAAAAAAAAATGTATTCGTTTTGGTAATCTCATGTGTCATACATTATTATGAATAAGCACAACTATATATATATATTGATCAATTTTATTCTGTTCCTCGATTTTTATCGTTTTCAGTTCTATTTCCAAGCTTAATGTGTAAGGACTTGATATATTTATTAATTTTTTTTCCACTCATTTTACTTTTTAATTAAAAAGGAGAAGAAAAATCGTTGTTTATAATTATTGTAATTTGATGCATTTGAGGCTTTAATTAACAAAAAAAGAAGTGTTATTCGAGTTGTATGTGTAATTATTATTGTAATTGAATATATTTTATTGACTACGTTACTGATTATAGGAGTTATCTTTGTAGCATTTCTCTATTAGTGTATGTAATGGACAAAAAACAAAAAAAAAAATGAAATCGGTCTTTTTTCGTCTTGTTTTTTCTTTCTCAAAATGTAATTTAAAAATTGACAAAAAATGCTGAAATAAAAGTTTAAGTCGTGAACCAAATTTTGTTTTGTTTTGTGACACAATTTTATTTATTTATTTTTCTAATTTAATTGAAAAATGAAAGGCTAATACAGCGCTTAACGCGCAAATACATAACGAATCGAACGAAAATTAATTTTTTTTTGTAATATTTAAGGGAGAAAGCCAAATATTGTATTTATGGCACGGACAACGGTTTAAATTTTAGATTTTATTTTATTTTTTTTTTTTAACAACAAAACAAAAAAGTCATCAGGGACCATAACTTCAAATAGATGGCACGCGTTCCACAACCTCACCAAAATGCCGCGTTTTTAAACTTTATTAAGCCTTGAAGCGAATTTTTAATTAATCTAATTAACCTTTTTCGTTGTTTCGCGTCAAATCGTCGTAATTTTAGATTTTCCAACCGTGAGAATGAAGTTTAAAAAAAAAATTTTTTTTCTATTCGTATTTTATTTATAGTATTTTGACTCGTTAAGTCGTTTTGACCGCAATTTGTCAAGTTACCTTGTCTCTCTTGAGAGTGGAAGGGAAAAAGAAAATAATAAATACTGCCAATTTTTTAAATACACGCAAAGATGATGTTCAAGTTATAAATTGATGTAAACAATTGTGAGAAAGTGATGATTTTTAATCATGAAAACAAAAGTCAACAGTTTTTTTTGTTTTTTAAATAAATGAAAAGTTTCGAGTTGTAGCGTTTAAACCAAATTAGCTTTTTTTGTTTATTATATTGTAGTGGATAAATACGAGTAGAAAGGGGACGGGGGAATTAGGGTTAATATGGTTTCTCCCCCGTGCGATTTTTGTTTTGAAAAATTTGAATCTTCCTTGAACTACCCTCGTTTCCTGTTTCAATTTTACACTTCTCAATTTAACGCTTGAAATTAAATTTAAATTTAAATTTAAAAAACTGACGACGAAAGTTTGTTTGAACGGATTGAGCAAGTCGTTGGGTGTGTGACTGTTGTGGTTGTCACTTGTGACCAGAAGGTTTTTTTCGAGGGTGTTCGGTGCGCGAAAATCGGCTGTGCACGTTTTGGATCCGACAATTGGAGTCACAAACTCCGATAAAACTCAATTTATCGAGGATTTCACCCCCTTGTGCCGAATTCTGGTCCGATTTTTCTCCTCTTTCGACCTAACAACCCTCGATTGTGTCAAAATGTCATGCGTAAAACCCTCTAAAACGTATAAATCGATCGCCGAGAATCGATCCATCGATTTCCACTCAGAAAACACCCCTCGTTTTCCGTTAAAACTTGTTGTACATTGGTAAATCACTTATTGAATTTTTACTTACCTATATTTCAAATTTGTGGGCCAAGATGGTTTAAACTGTAGTAATTAAACTAGAACGAAATGTCATGTAATGACGTCATAGGTGACGAAAAAAATGGAAAGGGAAAATTTAATTTTTTGCATTAAACAAAGAAGAAAAAAAATAGGCGATAAAAACTAATTTGTGTATCACTTGTATAACCTTTATAAATGAATGAAACCTTTCATAGGAATTAGAGTTAAATGTGTGTGTATTGTTAATTATTGTCAAAAAAAATTTTTTTTTTTTTTTTTTTTGAATGGAAAAACATAATAATAAAGTATGAGTGAATTTGTGCGTGGTGGCTTAACGTAGTTTCAAGGCGCTCAATAGAACGCGCTCTGTTGACGAACAACAACAACAAATCACCAACGCGTATGCAACGTTAGCTACTCGGCACATATGTGGAACGTTTTCAGTGAAATGAAACCCCCTTTTTTTCCTAACAAGTAAAAAATTGTATTTCGTTAAAAAAAAAATTTATTTGATAGAAAAAAATTGAATTTTTATTTCACTGAAAAGCGCTGTACGAATAAATGAAAACAGTTATTAGGTTAAAAAAGGTAAATGATAACGTTACCAGAAAAACAAAATATCTACAATAAAAAACAAATTTAAAAAATGAAAAACCGAAAAACAAAATTTTTTGCGTTATTTTGAAATTAAAATCGCTTCCTCCGGGAATGGGACGCAATTTAGGAAGCGCATAGCCTTTTTCGAGGAGGTTACAAATTAATAATTTTCTTTACTAATTTGAGAGAAATAAACATTTTCTAACCTTAAAAAAAAATTAAAATAAATAACTACCAAAAAAAAAAATTGGTGGGGGTGTTTATAAATTTTGACAAGCACCAACTCGCGTCGAATTTATGGGCTCAGAGCATCCTCACCAAAATGCCCAATTAACACCAGGGTTTAATTTTCGTTTAATTTGTTTTTCTAAAAAAAAAATGAAAAAAAAAGAAAAAAAAACTGTACATTTCTTAAAAAAAAAAAAAAATAAAACCTTTACGTAATAGAATTTAGCCGCTCCCACAATTTTTGCTTTTGCTATTCGCGCTGTTTGTACATGTTTTTATTTACGTACCCATTATAAATATATAAATAATATATACATAGTAATAGGGAGAGAGAACGTGGAGCATATTTTTTAAAAAATTCATTGAAAAAAAAGGAAAAAACAAACGTTACAAAAAAAAATTGAATGGGGTATAAATAGCATAATGCCTTTCCGGTTGGTTGTGCTCTTTGGGATATTTTGTCCCGATTTTGATTTTCAAATTGATAACGACGAGTTGAAAATGAAATTTTATTTTCAATTTGATGAAATCCAGCGCTCGCTCTACCCGTCAACGTCGACATTTTCTTTTTTATAAGAAAATTGATGATTTATTTATTTTTATTTATTTATTTTTTGTTAAAAAGAAAAAATGAAAACAAATAAATAAAATTTTAAAAAATCGAACGATTTTTTAATAGTAAAAAAATTAATAATAATAATAATTTACAGCTTCGTTTTTTCATCGAGCACTCTTTTTGAATTTTTGGCTTTTTTCAAATTTATTTCCTTCATTTCTCACGCCAAACTTAAAATAAGACAAATCTTCTTTAACGAGTTAAAAAAAAAACCTTTTTTTTAATATATGTATTAAAAAAAAGGAATAATCGACCACTTTGAAAAGCAAAATGAAATCAGTTGAAATATTTACCGTAGTTATCGAAGGTTTAAATGGAGACTTCACCTTATATGCCAAATTGCATTTTGTTATGTAAGAAGAGTAAGAAACGTATATATACATACAAAAAGTGAATATATTATATATATGGTTTTATGCAAATGCAGCCGATGTGTGCTAAAAATTTTACATGTATTGAGGATTAAAAAAAGTAAATATGCCGCGTGTCGTTTTTTTTTCACATGTGGCATATTTAATGTGTATATAAAACATACAGGTTCTCTTCTATATTCATAGTTATAACGGAATAATTGTAGTTTGTGTTCTCTTTTTGTATTGTGAAAATATATTATTAAAAGGAAAAAAAAAATGAAGCAGATTTGCAAAAAAACTACTGTTTTAGCTTATTGAATGACTGTGTTTCATCGTGATTTGTCTTGTAAAGTAAACTATAACAATCTCACTTGTCCAATAAAGCTACTTGTCTTTAAAAAAAGTGGGTCAGTTATTTCGCGAATGTTATTATTTATTTTATTTTAATTTTGAAAAACTTTTTGCTGCCTGATGTCCTAATTGTGGACCTAATTCAGTATAATAGTGGGGTAGTGGCCTAAATGTTCTAAAATATGGCCAAATGTTCTAAGTTATGGGTGAAATTGGGTATATATTACCCATTTTGAATATGTGTTTTTGAGATTTCTGGTATCTGGGCGTGTGGGGTATCATTTTCCACTAAATTTTGGACGCTGATTCCAATTAAATGAATCCCGAAACTATTGGCGCCTTCTGGATGAGGTTACGAGTCAAAATGGGTATCCATCTCCCTAATTCAATACTGGGTTTTCGAGATTTCAGGTACCTAGGCGTGTGAGGTATCATATTCCACTAAATATTGGACACTAAATCGATGGGATGGGTCTGGTACCCGCAACGACAACGATTTCCTCAGTTTTCCGTATATTTGATATTTTAAACGATTTAGCCTACCAACTTTTGGACGCTGAATCGATTCTAATGAGTCTCCATGCTGCTTGTCCGCGAAATAACCGGCCCTGTGAAGGAATTTGCAGCATTTCTGCTAGCTCTCACTCTTCCTCAGCTACCACTATCTCATCAAAGGTGGTTCAGGACTGTATAAAAACCTTAGCAACCCCCTGCATCACCAACATGCTTCTCAGGCGAGAGTGAAGAGTGCGTCTATTGGTCGATCGTCGATCATTGGCGGTAAAAACTTTAAAAGGGAGGTTAGAGGAGGTGGAATTTTTGGTCAAATGTCAATGATACTTTGAGTTGTTACTTTCATAACTTTCCAATCCACTTGTAAAGTTCATTAAATGAAGAAAAGGGAAATTTTCCCAAAAATTATTCTATAGGCAAATCGTCCAGCATTCTACTGCTTCCTTGAGCTTGGAGAATCCTAAATCTCTGATGGTATTTTGGGTACATTCCCAATTACAGGATGAACATTCAGGCCTCAGTTTTCGTTTCATGGTCGATTTCGAAAGTGGTTTTTTTTTAGATTTCTAGTACCTAGGGGTGTGGGGTATCATTTTCCGCTAAATGTTGGACGCTGGATCGTTTGGAATGAGTCTCCATGCTCCTGGTCAGAGGTTTGACTAAATTTTGGACGGTGAATCCAATGAGACGGGTTCAGCAACGAATCAACGATTGGCGCCCACCAACTTTGAGTTGTTACTTTCTTAGCTTTCCAATCTATTTGTAAAGTTGTCAAATGAAAAAAGGGAAATTTTTCCTTTTTTTTTATAACGATAAATTCTTCACGTATGAACTCAAATCGTCCAGCATTACTGCTTCGTTGAGCTGTAGCTTAGAAAATCCTGAATCTCTGATGGTCATCTACATTTTGGGTACATTGCCAATTTCAGCATGATCAACCAGGCCTCAGTTTTCGTTTTATGACGTATTTCTTGGCCTCCTTGATTGAAAGGTCTTGCCTTGGTTCCTTCAACTTACCGCCACATTATCTTTCCAAAAATTGGGATTGGCTTTCGTTTCCCTTCTTTCGAGGTTCTTCTTCCCCCTCTGACACTTCTGCATGCCCATTGTTTTGGTTTCTACCAGTTTCTTCTATCCTCTCACCCCTAAATCCTCAAACTCCTCAGATGAAGGTCTTTTTAAGTAATCACTCAAACGATTGTCTAAATTTGGCTCATCACTATCAATTAGCGAATTTGATTCCAATACCATTAGAAAACTTATGTTTTCTTTCCCAGGTGAAATATTACCAGAATAGTCTTCCAAAAACTTGTCATCAATTTGGATCATGGGCGGTGGAAGCTGGCCCATCACAATCAACAAAGTCGTCACAACAAGCGTTGGAAGAGTCAAATAATCAACAAGGGGACGATTTGTGTGGCTTTTTGATGCAGTACCACTAAATGTGATCAGATAGGTTTCAGTAAAATCAGAATGTTGTTCAGAATGTTCATCACCGATGAGCATTCGGACAATGCTCAACTTATTTACGCTGATCTGTTCTCGTTAAAAATGCCCAACTGGAACTAAAGTCGCATTTACACGAAGCCCGTAAACGTTTCCTGTATCTACAACGCCAGATAATGTGATTGAACGTGAAAACATGAATCTGGTTGTCTGGAAGTTTTGGTGCAAAAAGTCATTCCCTCCGATTCGGCCCAAAATTGTCAAAGGGCGTCTCAAAATGTTCAAAGATCAAAAAAGTCAAATGTCCGTCCGCCGTCCACGCCGACTTTGTTAGTTGACAATTTTCTAAAAATCTGAAATTTGGGTCAGGGGTCCGTTCCTGGCTCTAGTTGGTCCTCAAAACTTTTCAGCACGATCGGACCAAATTTGGGCGGGGTAGAGGTCAAAATGTGTATTTTGAAAATGCATTTTCGTGATTTTTGGCGTTCTAGGAGTGTTGGGTATCATTTTCCACTAAATTTTGGACGCTGAATCCAATGAAATGGGTCCCAAGACGATTGGCAACCACCGGGTGATGTTATGGGTCAAAATGGGTATTTACCTACCTATTTTGAACGTGGTATACATATTTTCGAGATTTCTGGTACCTAGGCGTGAGGGGTAACATTTTCCACAAAATATTGGACGCTGAATCCAATGAAATGGGTCCGGAAATGATTGGCGCCACCTGGATGAGGTTGTGGGTCAAAATGGGTGCTTATCTACCCATTTCGGTGGTGGACAAGGCTGATAGGATGGGTGAGGACAGACTCCCCAGGATGTTTCAACTGCCAAGTGGAACTTTCTCCTAGCCTAGATACAACTGGCCTCTACAGGTGGAGAGTCTTTTTGAGCAAGCAGACTACGGTGTCTGTATGGCGGATGCTGCAGAAAATCTGAAGGAGTTGAAGAGCACTTTTGTTGAAAATCTCGAGAAGAAACTTTGGGAGGTGGATGTGCAGCTGGCTGATTGCTCCTCTCCGAGAAACCCGAACGCCCTCAAAGGACAGTGTGTTTCCTACCTCGACCACCCGCTCTTCATCAAGAAGACACTGGCTCAAGTCCGCTGCGCTGGGGAAAGATGCTGCCGCATCACCCTGGTTCAGCTCACAAGCACCTTTTCCGGGGCCCAACCATGTCAGGTCTGTAACTTTGGCTTACCTGACACGGTTAGGCACCTCATCGCGGAATCGTCTTTTGAGCTGAAGGCAGCAGGTTTCTGGGTCATATCACCCTCAGCATGAAGGATTTGGGGTCAAATTGTGGTTTTTGAAAAATGGATTTTCGAGATTTTTGACGATCTGGGCGAGTGGGATATCATTTTCCACTAAATTTTGGACCCTGAATCCAGTGAAATGGGTCTCGGAACAATTGGCGCCCTCTGGATGAGGTTATGGGTCAAATTGGGTACATATCTACCAATGTCGAATGTGTTTTAGAGATTTCTGGTACCTAGGCGTGTGGGGAATCATTTTCCACTAAATTTTGGACCCTGAATCGATTGGAATGGGTCTGGGACCCGTCTCACCAACTGTTTCCCCATGTTGAAGAAATGAGTCTCCATGCGCCAGGTCCGTGGAATAACCAACCCGTGTGAAGGAATTAGCGTCGTTTTCTATCTAGGATCCGCATTGACAGGACTCCCTGAGAGACACAAAAAATCAACAGGATTCCTCGCCTTGTGTCTCTTCTAATCCCACCATCCATTCTTTGTGAAATTCCTGAAGAAGGAAAAGAAACGAATAAACTGTTCCTTTACAACTTTATAATTTGATCTCATTTGTTAATAATTATATTACAGCGTTGGAAATTATAAATATATACGATATGATACATAAATACGCCTTTTAAAGAGAAAACAAAGTATTTTAGTTTAGTAGGTACGCGAGTCAACTAGATTTGTGGAACGTATAGTACAACAGTAAGTGACCTCATGTGACTTGGCAGAGCTCAAGTGGGTTCCCAGGTTGTTAGGCCCAAGTGGTCGACACGTGGTATGGCGGTATGTCCGCGATTTGGTCACAAAACCAAACCGGATTTACAATGTGAGACCCGAATAGTCGACACCTCCGGCCGTGACGCGAGCGTGAATGTGTGAAAGAGTGTTGGTCAAATGTTTGGAAATTTGTTCGGTTTCTTCGTTCGAATCCAAGTTGGGTAGCTCTTCGCGGATTTTACCCAAAAGATGGTTCAACATGGCGACTGTCACCTGCACAAACGAGCAATTAATTGAATTGAAGACTTAACTGAACACATCACCACTTTCCACCCCCAAAATTTCATGTAATATGAAAAGAACGGTAGCGTATCGAATCACTCACGTGTTCATTCCCTTTCTCGTAGAAATAAATGTAGTGATTGAAAAGCTCAACGTAAAGCTGAGTTTGAACGAGGAGATCCATGCACTGGTTGGCAATGCGAACGCCCTTTTTCAAACAATCGACGACTCTTTTACCGTCTTGCAGCTGAAAACAAACGCGTTCGTTAGAAACAAACTCTTCAACAGGGCTCCATGAGTAATGCCCAACCCCCCGACTCCTCAATTCCGACCAAAAGTTCCTCATAGTAATTTTTTTAGAGGCTTTGTTTCCGAGTTATTCGCGATTTAAGATTTATTCGTGTTTTTGATCTTTTGTCACTAAATTGGGCATAACTCATTCATTTTTCAGATCAATTCAAAACTGAGGATACCAATGTAAAGACCGTTAAATTTCTTCTCTTCTCAATGCCTAACAAGTGTTTTTCAGATGCAATCGAGTAGTAGAAAAGCAGTCTGAAGGAATAATTATGTAAACACTTTAAAATCACCTGTTTTTCATACGATCAGTTGGCCTACTCATCGTTGTTGCGGAATAAGCTTTTCCACGGTCTAATCAAATTTTCTTTTGCACTCGAACTTGAGAGTGATAATTAGGTTTGAGTACCGAAAAACGTGCCTTTCCTGGCTATACCTAGGGGTTTATGAAACATAAGTTGATTATTCAAGGGACAACCAACCAAAATGTAGGTACTTTTGGGTAGTCTTGAGCTGAATCGAACGGTGATAGTCGAACATTTCTCCGTCTGAATCACAAATTTTAACTATTTAGGGTTTTTTTTTTTTTTTAAACAAGTCAACTTTATTGTATTATTATTTATATATACATTCTAGTTTTGATCACAGATGCAACTGCATTACACTGCATCACAGACAGTATAATGCGTGGAACTTGTGGGTAGGTGTCTACGCAACCGCAGTCCTACTAAGTTTGTGAGCGTAGATCGGCATAGTGTTTTCTTTTCAACCGTCAAAGGGGACGTGGGGGGGGGGGGGGGGCTGGTTTTGGGCGAAGTCACTGAAGAGTGGGTTTCTGTGTCGAGCAATTGTGTTGCAGAGGTTTTTTTTAGGTGTCTTCTATCACTTCCTTTATTTCAGGGATGTCCAAATCACGGTGCAGCACTACCAAGGAGCTGACGTGATCATTCTCAAGGCTTTGTTTTGTTGGACTTGAATTCTCTTAATTTGAGTTTCACTCTTCACTCTTCAGGTCTCTTGTAGAGTTGCTTGAAATGCCCGCCGTTTTGTCGGGCATTTGAACATTGACAAACTTACCTATGGACCTTCATCAAACAGGGCATCCGTATCACTTATAATTCATCCCCTTCGTCTACTTTTCTATATGAGGAGGCCGCCTGACCACATTGTCCACTCCACCTAATAACAATGGGAATACTGATATTGAAGAGGGGGGAGGGGGGGATTATAGTTAGTTCCTCTGGGAATGAGCATTTCATTTGCACTCAAACTTTTGAGTGCCTAAAAACGTGCTTTTCCTGGCTAAACCTAGGGTTTTTAAGAAAAACGTAGGGTACTCTTGGGGAACTATTGAGTTTAGAGACGAAGGGGATGAAATATTACTAATTCGGATGCCCTGTTTGGTGAAGATCCATAGGTAAGTTCGTTCATGTTCAAATAAGAATTTAAGTCATCGCAATCAATCATAAATGAACACAAATTACAGTCGTCTCTCGGCTCTTTGATTATCTTGACTTTGTGGCCGGACAGCTTAGAAATGATTACAAATATGAACGGGTTTATGCATACGACAAAACGGCGAGCATTAAGAGCAACTCTGCAAGGGACTTGATGAGTATACTTGTGATTTACACAATAAGCAGAATTCGTTTCAATTTTCATCGTCCGCCCTAAAATGAGAATTGTTCGAGTATCGCCGATTTAGCATAAAAATCACTCAAACTCCCCATAGTTTCCCAAGAATACCTATATTTTTGATTGAAAAATCCTAGGTTTAGCCAGGAAAGGCACGTTTTTCGGTACCCGAACCCAACTTTCGCAGTCAAATTTGAGTGCAAAAGAAAAATTGATTAGACCGTTAAAAAGCTGGTCTCTTTGCGCATTCTTAAGCTTACCTTCACAATTCCGCAACAACGATGAATAGGCCTACGGATCGTATGAAAAACAGGTGGTTTTAAAGTTTTTTTTACAAAATTATTCTTTCGGACTGATTTTCTACTACTCGATTGCATCTGAAAAACAGTTGTGAGGCATTAAGAAGAGAAGAAATTTAACGGTCTTTCCATTGGTATACTCAAATTTAAGTTTATCTGAAAATTGAATGAGTTATGCCCATTTTAGTGAGTTTTTTTATACAAAAAAATCTTAAATCGAGAATCGTTCGGGAATGAGTCGGGTCGGGCGTTACTCGTGGAACACCCTGTATAACCGTATCAATTATTTCATCGATTGATTTTATCGCAGTTCACCTCTTGCCCTTGAGAAGACTTCGACGACCAGAAGAGATGAGCCGACGTACAAACGGCGCGACATTGATCGGGTTTTTTGAGGAGTTTGGTCGCTGCCAAGGCGCATTGAGTTCGCACAGGTTCCGTGTTTTCCTGGAAAGAAACAAAGTAGAAATTATTATAACTTCAACACCAGCAACGGGCCACAACCACAACGATTGCATTACAAAATTATAGATTTGGTAAAAAAATGGGAAAAGAACATAACGGAGAATTGAACGAAAATCCATTCAAATTCGTTCTGCAGCTGAATGTAATCTTATCAACTATATGCACAAGTCGACGACAAATTTTACAAAAAAATGTCTCACCAAACTTTTATTCTTTACGCTACAATATGTGTGGGGTCCAAATCCCAAAAATGCGTCCGCCGTTCGGCCCAAAAAAGTCTCAAAACTGATTCAACAATTTTGAAATAGTGATAAAAACGGTTTTCCCGAGGCTTTAAAGGTCCTAGACGAGTGAAGTATCATTTTTGATTGAATAATTGGAGCCAAATCGATTGAAATGGGGTTCAGTGGATCATGAAAAACATTTTGGTTTCCATTTTGTTTGGTTAGTTTACTAAGTTTTGCCGGTTCTATAGTCCTAAGAGGACGCTAACCTTTCGAATCGTTTCCTTTGATTTAACTCTATCCTAAACCACAGTTTTCCCATCGACAAACCATCTGTTTTTAAGTCTCTTCTTCTTTTCCCGTCCATCTGTGCTTCCAAATTCATTTCACTTCTCTTTCCTGAGCTGTCATCACTAGCCATCTGATCTCCGTGCTTTTAACAAATCTGATGTTTGGGATGGTTATTCCTCGGACCAAGAGCATGAGGAAAATGGGGAAAACAGTGGTTGTGGAGTGTCCCGGACTCATTCCAATCGATTCAGGGTCCAAAATTTAGTGGAAAATGATACCTCACAAGCCTAGATCACCAAAAATCCCGAAAAATCCGTTTTTCGAAAAACAAATATTGGACAAACTAAAGCTAAAAACGGGTCCTAAAACTTCAGATTTTTAGGAACTTTTTCTACTACCAAAAAAGGCGTTGACGGTCTTTTGGTTGGTTATCTGAATAATCAACCTAGGTCTTCATGCAAGAGGTCAACTTCTCCGATTTGCCCCAAAATTTAACAGTTTGCATTTCAAGGTATTTAAATAAAAAAACACGTCAATGTCCATACGCCGTTTCTGGTACCGTTCGGGCCGTTGGAGTAGTGTGTTTTTTGAAAAATAGGGTTTCAAGATTTTTGGCGATCTAGGCGTGTGGAGTATCATTTACAACTAAATGTTGGTCACTAAATCGGTTGGAATGAGTGACACTCCAAATTCACTGTTTTCCCCATTGTTATAAAGTTTTTAGACATCATGAAAGGTCCAAAAATAAATTTTGAGGCCGATCGGTGATGGTCGACCCCCTATGACCGAATTTTTGGAATTGAATTTGAAATAACCAATCTAAACGTCTCCGTCTTAATTGAATAGCCTTCGGTAAGTTCGGCTTGGTAAAACCAAATGTTCCAACTACATTGAGTCTCCCTTATTCTCATTCCACTTCAAATCAGACGAACCTGAGAGAAACATGACAGTCTTTCGAACGTCCCCACGAGCAGGGTGATGGCTCCCAACTGAGATTTCGAATCGCACACTTCATCTTCGTACAACGTGAACGCCTAGAACCAACAGTGATTACAATATAAGTCAACCTCAATTTAACCTCAACGTAATCAAACCTCACTCATCAATACTCGACAAATTGCTACCTGTGACAGGAATTCGTACGCGATGGTTTCATAACCGGCGAAACGGATTTCACCAATAGCGAGCGTCCCTTGAAGGAACAAACGGAGCGAAAGCTCGGGATACTCGGCCTTCACGAGATCCGTGACCGTAGTGTGGCAGTACTGGAAGATCTTGACGCATTTTTTCTCCCACAAATCGTCCTGAAAACAATAACCGTTATGTGAATAGTTTTAATCTCCTCAGAGGAACCTCACACAACGCAACAGCCAAACGAAAATATGTCAGAAATGTCTAACCTGATCTTTGATTTTGAAGTAACGGAAGGCCAATTGGTAAGCCTGGAACACCAGAGGCGGTAACGTGTGTTTTATCCTCTTGTTGCCACCCTTGATAAAGTGCTTCTTGGCTGCGCTCAATATGAGATACTGTTCATCTTCTTTGTCGGATTTCAGAAGATGAACGAACCTGATGGAATGTATAACACAAGTCTAAGTGAATACTTTAGAGTAATGGAATAGGAATATGAATACGAGTTTATCTTTGGTTCGTTCAATGATAATTTCCAAATGGTTTAAAAAGCTGTTTACACCAAGGGTAGGGGTTTAATACAGTGCTCAGACGCGATAATCAGCGAATTTTACACCAATTTCTAATTGACAGCAAAACAGTTTTTGTCGGAACACATTTTATTGGACGGGCGCTACCTTCTGATTCATTCTTCTGACTCAATGCGTAAAAAAATCAAGTTTCGAAATTATTAAGGGTAAAAATTTGTTAAAATATTAACACTATTAGAAAATATTAAACAAGAATAAACTCCAAAATACACTTTTTAGACTAAATCTGTAGACGTGTTAGTTGTGCGTTCTATCGGCTTATTCGCCTTATTATCCTACAACAAAATTAGAAATTTAAATGCTCCAAAAATACTTTTGCACACACAAAACACGCTACATTTGGGCCTCAGTTGTGCAGGAATCGTTGAAATAGCTCTTGGCGTACAACTGTGAAAAGAAATTCTACGGAACAAAAACATAGAAATTGAAAAAAAAAAAAAAATTAAAAGGAGATAATAATTAGATTTTAAAAAATGTCAAAAATCTACATTTTGGCAAAAAAGGGAGATAAAAAGATGAGGTTGATGGAATTTTAATTCGTAAGCTTACACCAAGGTCTGTGCGAAATACCGCTCTCACCTCGACTAGTGAACCGCAAGCCTTGGTAATTACTTCCAAACACGCTTAATGATAACGATAATGCCACAATTGGCTTGTTAACAATCATTATTATATAACGATCTACATTCTTGGCCCCATTTTCCAGTCGAGACCCGTTTCACACTTTTTCTACGGGACCCGTTTCTTGGTTTTTGACAGATCTGGGACCCGTTTTCCGGTTGCCCGATTGGACAGTGGTGACTTAAGGCGCTAAGCAACATGACAAGACTGGAGATTTAAGAGGCAGCTGGTGAAAGGTGCTACTATCCCCTCCTTCCCTGCGCAAGGAAATGAAGGCAGTCGTTGACCCATGCCAACTAGGAGTGGGCATCAAGCAATTACAGGCCAGCGGGAAAGACTGGACTGATAATCCGCGGGAGGGATACCACAGAAGATAAGAAGCAGGAAAGCGCACTCAAGACACAGGGTTTTGAAGTACGCGTGGTGGAGAGAAAGAGGCCACTCATGATGAGTACACTGTGTGGATAGGAGACTCTATAAGAAGATCTCCCTTCTAAAGTCAACCCACAGAACAGATGGCTCAATGAAAACCCCTTGGAAGAACAGTGGGGGCAAGAGTTTGTTCCCTCTTTCATAAATAAAGACAGGGAAATATGTCCAGACAATTGCATCTGGGTCTGCAAAGTCTCAGTCAGAGTCAGAGATCTGCTAAGAGGTGACAAACCTCTCTATATTGGTTTCAACCAATGTTGTCTGACTTCATTGATGTGAGCAGATGCTACAAATGTCAGGCATATGGACACTCTGCCAAAACATGCAGATGGCCACCAGCAGGCAGCAGATGTGCAGGGGAGCATGAGTCAAGAAAGTATGACAAACCTCCCCAGAACCAGAAATGAACTGTCAGCCCCTGATCACCCAGTTGAAAGTGAGAAGTGTCAGTCTTTCAAAATAACTGGTAACGACAGCTGAGATAATAAATCCAGCAGCATGAGAATGAAAATACTTCAGGGAAATCTCCACCGCAGCGTAGTGGCACAAGACCTATTGTCACAGCTGCAACGTGAGAAGGGTACAGACATAGTCTTAATCAGTCAACAGCACCATAACCAAGACAACCACTCATGGATCGTCGAGGAAAGGGCCTGGCAACGGGAAAAGCAAGCAAACGGGACCAGCTAGCAGGCTGCAGTTCCTCTCGGGTCACGGGATGTTCTATCAGTATCTCCATAGGATGCGTATTGTAGAATCTCCAGGATGCCTACATTGCACCAACGAAGAGGACAGCGCTCAACACACATTCTTCGAATGCGAGAGGTGGGAGAGAGAGCGATGGCAGATTGCAAGGGAGCTCGAAATGACCAGCCCTCCCACTCCCGACGATATGATGACCAGGATGCTCGAGAGCAAGTCAAAGTGGAATGCCGTGGCAGGGTACATCCAAAACATCCTGGAAGGCAAGCTCGTCGAGGAAAGGGCCCGGCAACAGGAACTTCAGGCAAACGGGGCCAGCTAGCAGGCAGAAATCGGAACCCAGCCTGAAGTAATGTGTCAAACAGTTCCGGGCTGGGCCCCAACGTGGGAAAAGGAGGTGAGGTTTTTAGCGGGTAAAAATCTCCACATACCCGGGTTTTTAATTGCGCCCCCCCCCCCCCCCCTGAAATCTTATAAAGATTTTCCTCACCTTCCTCCGAAAAAAATAGGCAGCTGGTATTACCCTCCATGCACGTTAACCGAAGTTGGCCGTTCTGAAGCTCTTTCCGAACTGCAGGGGGCTCCTACCCCTACTCCGTTGCCAAAGGATACATCAGTCCCTGTGATTTACGTTTCAGAATCGACTACCAGATTTTAAACAATAGTTTAAGCGGTGTAAACGCGCCAAACCAGTCACAGGCAGCTTCTCATAGGTCACGCCAGTTTACAAACGAATTGTAACTGATTCAATGGCTTTTAAGACCTATAAAATGATTATACCTTCCTAGAAGCCCTTGTTCTTCGGCAAAATCTTCCGCATCCAGTTCCACTTTGTCTTTCTCGTCTTGATCGTAGATCAGAGGGGCGATCATGGTGAGGATAGACTCAACCTAAGGAATCGTGCAAAATCATTTTTAAAAAATGGTGTTCTGTTTTTCTGATTATAGTAAGGTCAGCCGTTTTGAAGGAAGCAAACCTGAGCTTCATTTCCAATGTAGGTACTGGCGTACAAGCAGTTCTCTATCACCGACGTGGCCATGGCTTTGCGTCCTTGGGTATCCAGCAACTCCAAAAGAGGGTTGAAATGCTTCAGTTCCAAAACAGTGAGAATATTGTTGTACGCTTGTATCGGAATGGAGAGTAGTTTCATCAATTCTCTCGACACTTGGCTGGAGTATTCCACTCTGAGGAGAAGAAACATTGATTTGCGATGCACCGTGATGTGTTTTCAATGGGTAAAGCGATTTGTTAGGACTCACTTTGTAAGGTTGAGACGTTCGAAATTTTCGACGGTAGTTTGAAGAACCTGGTCGACGTAGTCTACGCGGTCTGGATAACATTTGAGAGCGAGATTGGCCAGTGAGACTTCTAAAGCGATCATATCTTCTGTCGGCATGTCGACCCTTGTCTGAAATGTCATTACGTTCCTTGTAAGGGACTGAGAATGAAAAAGGAAAATCAAACCTAGGAACCAGACTACAGCTCGTTCTCAGGTGAAAACAAGGACTCTTGGCTCCGAAATGGCGTCTTCACGACAAAATAACATGAATGGCAGACGTGTACAATAGAAAAATTTAAAAATAATTTATTAATTATCATTTTATTCTGAATCATACTGTTGTTTTGATATATTATCTTTGAGATGTCTCTCGTACCTTATTTTTTTTGTCCTAGGATAGATGACGAAGGACCTTATGGCCCAACTCTTCCGGGTTAATAAATGAAATATCGTATCAATCAATCTTTTTTTAGCCCTTCTTGACGATGAGCCTGGAAGGGAATCTGCCCCTTGCCAGTGCCTCTGGCCTGCTGCCAGTCTTATTGGCCTAGTGCTAACTACCCGTTTGCTTGAGAAGTTGAGAACAGTCTTGGTTGCCAAGAGTACATGCACAGGGGAGCAGAGGTTGAAAAGTCGAAGAACATTCTCATTAATACTAAATATGAACTGAAATGATTGAGCAAATGTCCGTCCACCGTCCACGCCGACATTAGTAGTAGTAATTTTTCAAAAAATCTGAAATTTCGGCCAGGGGTCCCTTCATGGCTCTAGTTGATCCTCGAAACGTTTCAACCCGAACGGACCAAATTTGGGTGGGATAGGGGTCAAAATGTAAATTTCAAATAATGGATTTTTGAGATTTTTTACAATCTAGGGTATCTAGGGGTATCATTTTCCACTAAATTCTAGACGCTGAATCCAATGAAAAGGCTCCCGGAGTTATTGGCACCCACTGGGATAGGTTATGGGACAAAATGGCTATCTATTACTCATTTTGAATACGTGTTTTCGAGATTCCTGGTACCCAGGCGTGTGGGTTATGATTTTCCACCAACTTTTGGACGCTGAATCTAATGAGACGGGTCTCAGAACGATTGGTGCCCTCCTGATGAGGCTATGAGTCAAAATGGGTGCCTATTTACCCATTTTGAATGTGTGTTTTCCAGATTTCTGGTACCTAGGCGTTTGGGGTATCATTTTCCACTATTTTGATCTAGACACCTTGAAACGTTCAGAACAATGTTTTGGGCCGAATCAGACAGATTGACTTATTGCTTGAAGAGATTATTCAGGAAATAAACAACCAAAATTTAGCAGAACCAGAAAGGTTGTAGGAATAATCTTGTTTTTCAATTTCTGAAATCGGTTCAACAGAGTAGGAAACGTGTGAAAAGTTTGAAAATTTCTAGTTAGCACAATCGGGCATCCCCTTAGATAGAAACACGATTCAAAATCTACTCACCTGAACAATGTTGGACACTTGACTTGAAAACACGTCAAAAAGCTGCGTCACGGCATGAGGATCGGTGACGTCGGGACTTTGAGAATAAGCCGCTAATCGTTCGATCAACGAAATGACGACGTTTTTGACGTTGACGCCAACTTGGAGTTGGGCGCATGAGCGGAGAAACGGCGTCAACGTGGCCAAATGGAATTCGTCCGGAAACACCTGAAAAATAAAATAAATTAATTAATAAACAATACGTGAATTTGTTTTTCAAGGTATGATCAATTATCATCAGAAGACAAATTATTTATTACAAATACGGGAACAAGCCCAATTACAATGAAAAATTGTGGTAAAAAAAGAATTATTATTAAAGAAATTAACCAGTTCATCATTAATCAGCTTTCCCTCGCAATTTAACGCCCGTCCTTCTTCTTCAAATTGGGAATCAAATTCGCTTTTGTCAGAAGAAATAAATAAATTACGAATCCGCATCAGCAATCGATCCCAATTCATTCCTGGAGAACAACACAAATTCTCTACCCCCACCATCGCGATCAATTGAATAGGAAAATAGACGCGGTATTCACGGCACATCGGCAGTTCACGAGACCACCAACTGTTATCCGAGGGTTCTTGACCTGGTTTGCGAGCCCCCATGTCACTAGGAAAAGTATACGCTCCCATTCGCACTTCCAAAATAAGTGACTTATAACGAATTCAAAACACGACGACGAACGTGTTTCTTTGAAACGCGATGTCACATGAACAAAAAAACTCCGAAAACGATTCTACAGTGGTTTACTATTCTACCTATTTTAAGAAGAAAAGTGGGCCGACAATTATTTTCATTTTATAAAAGAGTTTTCTTTCAAAAATGCTCTTCGGCACACATTTTCCAGTGCGCGGAAAAAGATTCGGGACCCATCCAAGTCGATTCAGCGTCCAAAATTTAGTGACCGTACACCTGTTTCGAATGTGGGTTTTCGAAATTTCTGGTGCCTAGGCGTGTGGGGTATCATTCTCCATTAAATTTTGGTCTCTGAATCTAATGGGACGGGCCCCGGAGCGATTAGCGTCCATGGAATGAGGTTATGGGTCAAAATGGGTATCGGTAGATAGCTATTTTGAAAGAAGGTTTTTGAGATTTCTGGTAACAAGGCGTGTGGGGTATCATTTTCCACTGAATTTTGGACGCTGAATCGATTGGAACGAGTCTACATGCGCTTGGTTTTTTATCTAAGCATGAAAAACACTGCAAATTATTTCACAGGGGTTGGTTATTCCACTGAGCAGGAGCATGGGGACTTATTCCAATCGATTCAGCACCCAACATTTAGTGGAAAATGACACCCCACAGGCCTAGGTACCCAAAAACCTCGAAAATCACCTTTCAAACTAGGTATGTACGTACCCTTTTCGACCCATACGCACTTCCTGTGGGCACCAATCGGTCCAGGACTCATCTTTATGGATTCAGCAACCTACGTTTAGTGGAAAATGATACTCTGTTCGCCTTGTTGAGGTCTGAATGGGTCCTCAGAATGGGTCATACCTGTCTATTTCAGGGTTAGGTAAGTAGGTTTTGATGCTTTTCGGGTACATAGGCGTGTGGGGTATCATTTTCCACTAAATGTTGGGCGCTGAATCAATTGGAATGTGTCTAGGACACTCCACACCCACTGTTTTCCCCCATACTCTAGGTCCAACGAGTAACAAACCCTTGTGAAAGAATCTACAGAGTTTTCTCCTAAAGTGGGTACACATTCACTTTTCAAAGATATGCTTTCCCACGCGAGCAAGATATGCCCAAAATATAAATCATCGAGGTATAATTTGGTATAATTTCGAGGTATAATTGTGTATTGAATGTAAAGATCATTAAACGTAGAACGTCAAATTTTCGTTTAAATCCTAAAGATCTTGCCCTCGATCATGAAGTCTTACAGTTATTCTTCTCCAAATAAATAACCTAATTTGAATATTTAACAGAAACATCCCCATTCCTTTACTTTTTAAGGAGTGTAGATTCCAAACCCAAAATGTTTGTTCACCGTTCGGAAAAAGATGCCTTATGGTCAGAAAAATGTGAAATTCTGTTCATTGTACGCCGCTTGGCCAAACAGACCAAAATTCACACCCAACATTGGACTAACTCTATAACCACTCACCTGGATAATACACTCCATCAGATACTCCTGAGCGATTGCATCTCTGCAGCTGACAACTTGTTCGAGGATCCCCGGTAAGACCAACTGCAAGAATATGAGATTTGATTAGAGCTGTCAACCATGGCGCCATCATGCCTACGCAGCAGCAAAGAAAATATGGTACCGGCCCCGTATGCTATCTACACCGACACATGTATCTACCGGAGGCGTGTTGATATCTGTTGGTATGGTATTGGGCTCATTTAAGCAGTATCAGAGACGTGTCTAGGTGGACAGGAAGAGCCAAAGAAACCGTCGTTGACTGGTTCAACTTGTGCAGGGACGTATGCGTTGAGATGTTTGTGAAACTAGAGAAAATGGGAGGCCCAGGTGTCGAAGTCCAAATTGACGAATCCCTATTTCAGGACAAAAGAAAGTACAACAGAGGCTGGGTGTTGGCGAGTGATCGTCGACCTGACTGCGCTGATGAAGATGATGACAGTGTGGACGAATCATCATCTGCACCCAATAATAGAAACTATGGGTTTCGGGTCCATGGACCCTGGGTATTTGGCCTTTATTGCCGGGGAAAAGGTGTGCTGGAAAGGCGATTATTCGTCGTTGATAAACGAGATAGGGCGACCCTGCTCCCCATTATGAAGCGAGAAATCGCATCAGGATCCAAAATCGTCTCAGATGAATGGAAAGCCTACAGCTGGACAGGGAAGGCTACGTTCATTCGACAGTCAACTACTCCCAGAATTTTGTCGATCCTTGGACTGGAGCCCACACCCAGACCATCGAAGGTCTTTGGCGAATCGTCAAATCCCGTTATGGCATCAAGATGAATGGAGCATGGAGATGGGTTGGAGCGGAAATTGATCGAGGAATGGTGGCGGTCCATGCATCCTGAAGATCCATTCAATTCTTTCTTCGAGGGCATGAAGGAAACCTCCCTGACTCAATAAGACGACCCTACCCACGACGACGATAAAATTATGTTGAGGTAATCTATTTCAAGCATTTCTTTTAGAACGTAGATATGGAATTTGACGTAGATAGCATACCGTGACAGCGGCAGGTACGTAGATAGCGTACCCAAACAGTGGAAGGCTTGTAGATAGCATACGGGACCGGTACCGAAAATATGATTGATTTCGAGCCCGAAATGAAAACATTTTCATTTATAAATAAGCACTTCTTTAAATTTACGTTGAATGGATTCACGGTCTCATTCATAAATTTGACAAATGACAATGTACCAATCTATACACAGTACTATTACCCTACTTGACAATACATAAGGGAATTTGAAAGAAATTGAGGCGCCATCTTACCTTGGAATACCTCTCGAGAGTGACGGACTCCAGTTGAGACAGACGCACCAAATTGGTGCCCACCAACAACCGCAACTCTTCCCTCTCTTTCTCTCTGCGCTCACGTTCCCTCGAGTGTCCCTGGTGTTGCATCCTCACCCACAATTTGTTCATTTCGGCAAAATTCATCAAAATGAACTCAATTGAGTCTTGGACCTACGAAAATAGGACAACAGACAAATTTGGTATCTGAGAGCGAATCATAAATTAATATTACAATTTTCATATGAACAATAAAAAATAATACTTGTAATTAATATACGATGCTGTACAAGAAAACTGTTCTCATACGTATTTATGAAAACTTGAATCAGTATGAAAGCATTGCTGGCCACACAATATCAGCAAACATAGATAATCTAAAACTTCCCTTCCGTAACTTTTTAGGCATCAAGGCCAAACTTTCAATCTCAAAATGATGAAATTCAAAATTTTAAATGCTCTGCCAAGCTGAATTAAAGCGGTTCTTAGCAACAGAAACTTCAAAGGGATTATAAGTGAATTAAATGTATTTTTGAGACTTTTGGCGCATCAATTCCCACTAAATTTTGGACGATGAATCCAATGAGACGGGTCCCGGGACGATTGGTGGCCACCGAAAGAGGTTATGGATCAAAATGGGTGTCCATCTACCTATTTTGAATTTATTTATTGAACCCCTGCGAAAGAAATTGCAGCGTTTTGTAAACTTGTTGGCGAATAATTTTCTTTTTAATTTAACTTTGTAAACTTGTCTTAACCAAATAAATGCAAATTTAGTTTTTAATGGGACAATACTACTAACCTTTCCTTGACCTTGCGAATCTTCAGGTGTGTCTGGAAGGATATTTCGCACACACTGAAGTAGATAGTTTCGCAAAAAGAGGCCTCTCAACGGATGCTGAACGCCGCGACACATTTCCACAAGATCTTTCATCAGTGACTGTTTCAGACTAGGGTTGGTTTTCATGTAAATTAACCCGACGGTGATGAGTAGGTACCTGAAAACGAGGGTTGAGTATTGAGTGCATGATGACACAATTGTGACGACAATCGTCATAATGAGTTGCAGTCAACTTACAAGCGAGGAACGATGTTACCAAAATATTGCACTTTTTCGTACAAATCAGCAACTTTGCGTCCTTTCTGGAATTCATCGAGAAGGTACAATTCTAAATGCCTCAACTGATCAGAAATAGCCATGTCTGATGATATTTGGTTAAGGATGAATACGTAATGGGATGAAACATGGGAAAAAAACTAGAGGCGGGTAATGATTGCTTTTTCCCCAGTCCAGGTACAACTTGATCCTGTTCCTGATTGATTCGGTGAACATGATCAATGGTCGAATGTTTGATTCTGAAACCGAATTGGTGTTTTGGTATCAGGTTCCGTTTGGAGACAACCTGAACTAACCTCTTAAGGAGCTTTTCGAATAATTTTGATAACACAGGCAAGGCGATGGGTCTGTATGACGCTGGTTCTTCCTGGCGCTTCCCTGGTCTATAAATCATAATTACCTCTGTTATTTTCCACAGTTGTGGCACATAAGAGAGCCTGATGGATGCATTTATAATTTTTGTGTAAGCCCCCAGGCTTACTGCCTCCAGAAAACCAGAAGGGAGGGAGCATGCGCCAGGATGCGCGCGCAGCTCCTGCCTGGACATTGCATTTGGAGAGAGCTCCAGTGCACACTCGTTGCCGAGGAGGCCAAACAGGCACCCATTGCCGAGGCACCCCTCGTTGCCAAGGTGCCCAACCTTATATTTTTGTAACCCCTGCAAGTGCATCTCACTCAGTCCATCCTGGCTTTGTCCTGTGCTCGCTCTGAGGTGAGCTGCTACCGTGCTGAAGTCGACCGAAGCTGTAACATTGTGTTCCCCATGAGATAAAGGACTCAAGCTAATTAAGCCTCACTGTGTACCTTTGGGACAGCGTGCCCCCTCCAGTTTTCCCTTCAACGTCTTGCGCTTGTTCATTAACTGTATTTCATGTATATAATCATTTCATGTATCATGTATTAATTGTATTTTATGCTCCACATGTTGTCTAATTTACTTTGTCAAATTACTTTGTCTTATATCAATTCTAGCCTAGGTTGAGGCATATCCTCCTTTGCAACGTGTCCTTGTTTTCAATTATAATTCATTTTGTTTCAATGTATTTTATGCTCATCCTAATATATCCCTAATTAACGCTCAGTCGTAAGTCTTGGACATACATCCCGTATCCTCTCGCTAGGTCCCTTCAAAATTCTCCGAAGAAACCCGAATTAAATTATATTAGATTCAAACAGATTTTAATTCGAGAGAGGCTTACATTTGTAAGCCCGGCAATGATGTTCCTCGGCAGATTATTCAGAACTTGACCTGTGATGAGGTCGTATCCTAGTGTTTTCTTGAGATTGATCTCAGATTGAATCATCTATTAAAACGTTATTAAAAACGTATTATTTTCAATAAAATTGTTTCATAATGGTTATTCTGATTAAATTGACTCTAGTTTGACACTGGTTTTCCTTGAAAAAGCGACAAAATATGTGTCTAGTGTTTCTGATGCTTGTTTCAAGCAGCGTAAAGCTCAATGGTAATTCGTGGAACCATTGCTTCAAAAAGCTGGAGTCGCTTTACCAACAAAATTTAGCTCAAGAGATCAAAATTTCTACACATCAACTTCCAAATAAAAATTGGTACTCGTAAATGAGGGTACATTCCCATCAAATTGTATTTTACGTTACTAAAAATGCATTCCGTAAAGGATACACAATTCGTAGTAGCTTTTTGGGCTTAGAAGCGACGTCCGGAGCTCGGCTAACATAATGGAAGCTGGTTTGAGGGCGTCCATGAGTCTTCCTTTGTCGAGGTTAAGTTTCATTTCGAAGGCTTGCTCCTTCACTATTGTCAGCGCTTGAGCCAACAGCGTCTCTTGCTTTTCCTGCGTCGCCATTTTTTAAGCTGAAATGATCAGTTTAATGTTCATGGTCGACCAACAGACGTCACAGATGGTGTTCTACAGCTGAGCTTTTTGAAAAATAAGTTTGCACTATTGACAAATTCAAATTGAAAGCAGAAATTGATCAACTGAATATGGAAAATTGTTCGAGGAGCGTGGGAGCAGATCATAGAAGGAAATATGAAACTAAGGACTAACTTAGGACAGCGTGGAGCAAGCAAAACAGGCAAATCAAGCCAATTTTGGTTTAATCTGAGATAAATACAATGAAATAATCGAATTGAGCAGTGGAAAGGAATCACAAACTAGACAGAAACAGGCAATTTTACTTCGACATCTGACTGGTCACAATCGAAATATGTAGTTGATTTTGGTTAGTTGTTCCTTGAATCAAACCAACCCATGTTTTCATACAAAAAGTCAATCTTTCTGATTCGAGCCAAAAATGTTTCTGAGCATTTCAAGGTGTCTAGATCAATATAAGCAAATGTCCGTTCACCGTAGACCAATTTTGGTAGTATGAAAATTTCTGAAAATCTGAAATTCGGGTCAGAGACTCGTTTCTGGCTTTAGTTGGTTCACGAAACTTTTCAGCCCGATCGGACCGAATTTGGGGGCGGTAGTGGTCAAAATGTGTTTTTGAAAGTGGCTTTTCGAAATTTTTGGTACCCAAGCGTGCGGGGTAACGTTTTCCACTAATTTTTGGACGCTGAATCGATTCAAACGAGTCTTCATGCTCCTGATCCGAAGAATTACTAACCGCTGAGATAGAATTTGCTGAGTTTTTATAAGAATTTGTAGTCTTTCCAGGTTTATTAATTTTTTTGAACAAATTATTCTCAACTGACCAAGTTAAGTGGAAACTTCCTATTCTCGCTCATTTAGAAATATATTCACGAGCACATTTTAGTCATCACGTGGAGAACGGTTCCAAGTAGGGTTTTATTAAAAAAATAACAACGACAAAAATGAAATAACATAGATTTACTGACCTATTCATTTTACCAAAATCATCAATACTTTCCAAACTACGAAACAAATTAAATGTATGTACACCGGTTTGATTCCATAGAATCCAATGTATGAACATTTATTATGAACAGCACTGCAACAACACAAATGGGACTGTTGAGTGAAGTTGTCATACAAACGCGACTTTGAGACATCAGGGCTGTTGAGCGGTGGGCCACAGGAATGATTATAAATTGATGTAAAAACTGGCGTGCGAAAAGGATAAAAAATGCCCGTAAGTTCACCATATTGACGAGACATTTTGACTAAATTCAGTCCATTTTCTCTAATTGATCTCCGTGATAGTCCATTTTGACGGAATCAAGCGCTCGGCACACGTACAAAATAATTATGATATTAACAGTCGCCACGGAAGCGACAACTGACGTCACTGTCACACCGAATTGCTCCAACGACGTGTGTTTCTCCGCTATGTCTTTTGCGGCGAAAAATATGACGAAAGGTAGAGTGAACATGGCGACTGAGAAGACGAATAGGAGGCCGAGAGCTGAACTGGAGGATTCTGTCATTTCAAGGAAGGTTTGATGGGAAGTTCAATTTTCAAAGCGTCGAAAACAACAGAAAATTCAAGTGACTTGCGACACGAATAAAGAAAAATTCGACTAATATCGTTCGACGACTTTCACACGCATTGTCCGTCTATGTTGAGCTACTGAGCTTAGTTTAGCCTCGGATATTCTTCACAGCCATGCGACCATAGACCCACTCACGGAAAAATCGACCTGCGAACAAAACCGACCACTCGAATTACTAGCAACTCGCTCATGACGCAGAACAGAGTCCCTAAGATCGCTAGGGAACTGAATGGAATTCATGGAGAATGAACAAAACATTTTTTGTGTTCCAGGAGCGTCAATACGTGACAAGTTCCCAAATACGACCGAGTAAAGAGAGAAACGTCGCCTTCGTGACACTTTGTATGAGAATATGAGTTTAACAGCAATATGTAAAAGGCAGTTCCTCTCAGAGTCGGTTGGGTCGAGTGATCGGTTATGAACACTGTCAATAAAAACATAGTTAGCCTCACTTGTTGATAACAAGACTGACGAGGCCGAGAATCAATCAAAACGGATATTCTTCAAAAATCGTCTAGAAAGGCTTTCTAAAAATTCAGAAAAGTTGGCTTTTGTTTGGTTATTCCTTGAATTGATTGTCACCCACTGGAAGAGGTTATGGGTCAAAATGGCTATCTACCTATTTTAAATATGTGTTTTTTTTTAGATTTCTGGTACCTAGGGTGTGGGGTATCATTTTCCACTAAATTTTGGACGATGAATCCAATTAAATGAATTCCGAAACGATTGGCGCCTTCTGGATGGGGTTGTGAGTCAAAATGGGTGCCTATCTACCCATTTCGAATGTGTTTTCGAGATTTCTGGTACCTAGGCGTATGGGGTTCATTTTCCACTAAATTTTGGACGCTGAATCGATTGGAGTGGGTCTGGGACCCACCACATTCTCTGTTTTCCCCATTTTTGTATATGTTTTCAAGATTTCTGGTACCTAGGCGTGTGGGGTATAATTTTCCACTAAATTTTGGACGCTGAATCCATTGAGACGGGTCTCGGAACGATTGGTGCCTTCTGGATGAGGCTATGGGTCAAAATGGGTGCCCATTTACCCATTTTGAATGTCTGTTTTCCAGATTTCCGGTACCTAGGGTTGTGGGGTATCATTTTCCTCTACATTTTGGACCCTGAATCGATTAGAATGGGCCTGAGACCCACCACACCCACTGTTTCCCCCCATTTTCCCCTTGTTGAAGAAATGTATCTCCATGCGCCTGGTTCGAGGAATAACCAACCCGTGTGTGAGAATTTGCAGCGTTTTTGAATTCGAGCCGTACGTGACATGCAAGCAACTTTTCAACCACCACAATCACTGAAAAAGAGAAAAATCTTCCTCGCCAGCTTTGCAAAGTTACCAATTACTGGATGTGGCTGCTATTTTCCAACTCGCTGACACACCCAATACCATTTCCCTTCTTAATCGATTCAGTTATTTTGAATTAATCAGGAATATGCGGCCTCAGGATAATTAAAATTAGCTTTGATATACCTCAAGGAATCGTATGATAATAACTAAATTTGCAGAGGGTGCTGCAGTTGTCTTCCTCTGTGCTGAGCTTTTGGCGCCTCAGCGCTTAGCTTAGAAATGTTCGTCAATTTCAGATGAGAAATCCACTACACCACCATCGAGCCGCGCACGGTTAAGATGGCTACTTGTCCAGGGCATAGGTTTGTCTGTGTCCGACCCAAAAAGGTGGGCGTTCAGGTGACTGTGGCCTCTGATGCTATAACTGAGTGGCAGAAGATATCAGGAGAGACAACATCAGCTGGGTTGAAGTAGAGGCCCATTGGCAGCAACGAAGCCATTCGCGTGGCAAGATTGAGCATGTAGGATAACTCCGAATACGTCAACATCGGAAGGGGATCAACTGCAAAACTGCTTTTCCAATGAGCACTAAGCTTGTTTGGGATTTTGAGCGCAGTTGGAGAACAGCGCAGAGCTGAACAGCACACCTGACAGCAAATATGCTTCCCACCACGTCATCGACTTCCTGCAGACGTTCATTTCTCAGGTTTTCCCATTTCATCTCCTCCATTTTACCTTGGGCCACCCACATGCTCAAGAAAGTAACGTCAACACCGTTAGAATGTATCCAATTGCTTTGAATTTTGTGGGTAGTGAGATGATGTTAAGCGTCAAGGTTTCAATCGATGTTGGGCCGTTCAGTTTTCCAATAGCACATCCAAGACTAAAATTGACTAATTGGATCTGTCGAAAACTTCAATTTACATCGAACAACACCTTATAAATAACCTTAAAAGGCTATATTTGAATAAAAGAATTGCATCCTTGTCAATGAAGAAGCTTTAAAACTTCTCGATGTACAAGATCTGGCTCATGTGCAGCACATGAGCAGACTGTGTGCGAATTCAAGTTTAATTGGTAATTGTTAACGTTGTACTCGGTGCAGTCAAACAACATTAGAGGCAGGAAATGTTCCATTTTCTTCAATGAAATGAGCGCTTACACCTTAAATGAAACGATTGAAGTGTAAGCATGATTCAATGAACAGCAGTGGGAGGTGGATATGTTTAAAGTTACTGTACAATCGTAAAACCGCACTACTTTAGTTTCGAACAGTCCAAAATACCCATATACAGGGTAAAAACGGCTTTAGATGCTCATGCGAGTCCCAAACAAGGATGGGCGTTATCTGCCTGCAGCGGTGGTCGGTAGCGGTTCACATGCTACTTTCAGCCACCAAGCTTATCATCGCATCCATCCAGCGTACCGCGTATTTACAAAGCTTAATATATAACGAATCCCAAGTTTTCCAATTCATAAATAATGCCAAACAAGCGAGAAAACGATAAGATCCGACGCCAGTCAATGACCGCTACCTCTCACCGATCGTTTTCAACTACACACATCAAAACTCGTGAAATGGATTTTTCAACTTCAAAATAAACATAAGATCACAAAAAAGTAATAATTTACCTCAAATTTCCCGACAAACTAATTAAACGAACGCAGATATACGAAATTCAACTACTTCACTTGTGACATTGGCAATTTAATTATTTTCTATTTATTGTCCCGAAGTAGGGATAGGGACGTTCAAATACTACCGATATGGGTAGGTATCGATACTTTTGTTTCGATACTACTGATATCGTATTGGTATCGAATCATCTGATTTTATACTAGTATCGAAAGAAAATCTGCAGTATCGATATCAAACCAGTCAGGTCGATAAAGATACTGATGAGAAGAACATTGAAGCTTTTTAAAAATAAAAATAAAAAGTAAGAGGAAAAAAGAAGTGGGAATTTTCGTGCCTTAAGTGGGAATTTTTAGGGCCTCGGTGGGAAAAACCGGCCAATGGCCGAAGTCGTCTGGCAATACTGATTGTTAGGTTATCTTATCTCGTTATTTGTTAAATATTAAGTTACTTTTGTATTAAATACAATACAATACGAAGAAATTTTCTTCCTGGGCAGCATTGGTGACAAAGAGTGGTTCCGTTAAGTAATAGAATAGAATAGAAAAAAACTTTGTTAGCTAGCAGGTTATTTTAATTTAATTTAATATTTTTTTAATTTTAATTTAATTTTTAATTTATAATTCCTGTAGGTAACGATTTTTGTAATAAACCTTTTGTAGGATTACAAACGTCTGATTTTGCCTGAAATTTTGTGCTTCCGAATCCACCACGGTGTTTACTCAATACTGCATAAAATACAATGTGGGTACTCATTCGATACTACTCATATCGATACTGTATCGATATCAATGCCGTTGTTTCGATACTGATTCGATACCAAATATCGTATCGTTAGCGGTACCAGAACGTCCCTATCCTGAAGTGCGAAGGACGTGGCTACATTTTAGGGGAGAAGATTGTGATCCAAAAGTGAAGCCGAAGAAGATAAGATAGAGGTTATCAGAAGCCAGGCTATTTGTATTTATCAGTGCATCGTTATCAAATGTGCATAATTTTCTGCAAGGACGTGTAATGACATTGTGAATTCTGTTGAATTTCACTGTGCCCGGAATGTCAGCACTCGCAATAGTCGGATATTTTTCAAATATGTGGATTTTTTGTGTGAATAGCGACGTTGAATTTCGACTCAGACGTTGAGCAGTCGTTCGCTCCTTACCCCACTACCGGCCTGTCTCTAGATAGTGGCGTAAGACGTTATTCCCCTTCTCTCTGCATTTTCAAGTTGTCAAGTCTCAACTTTCTCTTCGACACCTTTAACCAAGGTAGTACTAACTCACACACCGTTTTAGTAGCCACATCTCGGCTTGTGAATATCCTTTTTCCGCTTTCGAAAACTGGCTACTCTGCGAGAAAGTGTCCGTCTTCGTTGACCAAGTTCGTTCTTCCTGGTGAAATGGCATGACGACTGTGCGGGTCCCGTGCGATTTTTAGCTCGAAAATTTTCTGTTGTTCGCTTATTTTTTCGTTGACTTGAGAATGGCAGCAGTAGCTACAACTCGCGACCGGAATTTGGAATTCGTCGCCAAATCCTTGGTAGCTGGAGGTACGTAAATATAATTCCTTTAAAATCCTCTATATTTATTCTATTGATATAAATTGAGTTTGTCACATAGATGTCATCCCCACTCGAACGTTATAATTTAAGATTACACTAAAACCAAAATTCAAAATTGTAAACAAATTAGAAGTAGTTTTCTCCAACTACTAATATTATTGCCATGAAAATTGCTCAATAATTCTCGCCCCTAATATCCTCTCCCTTTCCTTCCTGTTTCTTTCTATTAGATTTAGCCGATCAAAAACCGTGTCGAAACTACTCTAGCTTGAAAGTGAAAAGTCAAGACGCTCTTGCATAATCTCGGAGAACTTACGTTTTATTAGGTTTTCGTGCGGTTATGTGGAATTAATTGCTCATGACTGGCTCAACAAAAAGTATTTGTGTGATGCTTCATTACGAACACAGCGTTATAATTAGGATTAGGGCGGCTCGTGACAAATTCGCAAAATGTTTTAATTGTTGTAATATAGGATTTGTTGAGGTATACGGTCATTTTGAACATTTATAAAAAAGTAAAATAATAATAATAATAAAAAAAACGCTGCTAATTCTTTCGCACGGGTTGGCTATTCCTCGGACTAGGCGCATGGAGACTAATTTCCTCAACATGGGGAAAATAAGGGGAACAGTGGGTGAGGCGGGTCCCGGATCCATTCCAAATCGATTCAGGTTCCAAAATTGTGTGAAAAATGATACCCCACACGCCTAGGTACCAGTGATCTCGAAGACAGACGTTTGAAATGAGTAGATAGGTAGGTACCCATTTTGACCCATAAACTCACCCAATCGTTCTGGGACCATTTTCATTGGTTCAGCGTCCAGAATTTTGTGGGAAATGATACCCAACACACCTAGATTGCAAAAAATCTCAAAAATCCATTTTTCGAAATTCTCATATTGACCCCTACTCCACCCAAATTTGGTCCGATCGGTTTGAAAAGTTTCGAAGACCAACTAGAGCCAGAAATAGAACGGACCCCTGACCAAAATATTAAATTTTTAGAATCATTTCTACTACCAAAGTCGGCGTGGACGGCGTTCGGCGGACGGACATTTGCTAATTTTGATCTAGACACCTTGAAACGTCCAAAAAAAATTTTTAGGCCAAATCGGAGAGACTGACTTTTTGCATGAAAACATAGGTTGATTATTCAAGGAATAACCAACCAAAACTAAAGGAACACAACAAGATTTACGTCAAGGTTTTCTATCGGAATGGTTGAGTTGAAAATTCGAATATTTGTATTCCTTCTATATGCTCTGATAAATCGCTTCACTCACTCCATGATCATGTAACGTGTGGAACTCGTTTTATCAGTACTAGTGCAACGAATTACTAGAAATTACATTTATTAAGTGAAAAAAGGGGTTAAGTTGAGATTCCTATTCCAAATTGAACGTTTGAAATAAGAATACAAATTTGAAAAATCATAATGTGTAACCACATGACGTATTCCTTCTGTATGCATTTGAGATTTCCACCGTGTGCCTGCATTCCTTCTTGATGTTCACGATGCAATTCATCCATCAAAAATGGATTTTCGGCGATCTTGGCGTGTGGGGTATCATTTTTCACTAAATTCTGGACGCTGAATCCAATGAGACGGATCCCGGAACGATAGGCGCCCTCTGGATGAGTTTATGGGTTAAAATGGGTGCCTACCTACCATTTCGAATGTGTGGTTTCGAGATTTCCGGCACCTAGGCGTGTGGGGTATCATTTTCCACTAAATTATGAACGCTGAATCCAATAAGACGGATTCCGGGACGATTGGCACCCTCTGGATGAGGTTATGAGTCAAAATGGGTACCTGTCCGCCCATTTCAAATGTCTGTTTTTGAGATCTCTGGTACCTAGGCGTGTGGGGTATCATTTTCCACTAAATTTTGGACCCTGAATCGACTGGAGTGGGTCCGAGACCCGCCACACCCATTGTTTCCCCCATTTTCCCCATGTTGAAGAAATGAGTCTCCATGCGCCTGGTGCGAGGAATAACCAACCCGTGTGTAAGAATTTGCAGCGTTTTTATATTCCGCTTCAAGTTTTACTTAAAGTTGATCTTGCCACATCGGACAAAAAAAATTGTCTCGTCAAAAGGCCGAGTGAGCCCTGTTGAACGGATTAGGTACAAGAATGAGCGGCTCAACATCATCGAATGTATTCTGCTGCGATCACATGCACCTTTAACTCTCGAGACTTGTGTAAGTCGTCTCGAAAAATACCTCCAAAAGGGTCAGAACAGGCCTCTCTTATTACATGTTCGGAAATGGTCACGACAGCGGACAGACGCTTTTTTCTCAACGTGGAAAGAATGCGTCAGCCCCGCGTGTTTTGCTCGTCTTCCCAAACACGAACCGGCTTGAGTTCTCTTGTAACATTGATTACAAAATATTTTAGTGGTCGGGTATATCGTAATTCCCGCATTCCGGATGTCACGGTCGTAATAGACGCCTCCGGTGTGGGGATTGCCGTGAAACCCGCGCATTATCAATCAACTTTCACCGAAACTGGCGTCCAACGATGTTTTTGGATGCCAATCAGTTTACCCTTTCAGATTCTCTTCCGAAAATTTGGTTTAATCAGTCACTCATTTATGTAAATGGATTATTATTCTAGGTCTACCAGCCTGCAATAAGATTAATGTTTGGCTGGGTCGGTCTTGGAAATTACAGATGGACCTATGTGAAATAACAAGTATCCAGTGTAACAATCCTCGAACCAGGCGCAGGGAGACTAATTTAAACCTCGGACCAGGCGCATGGAGATTCATTTCTCCAACATGGGGTAAATGGGGGAAGCAGTGGGTGTGGTGGGTCCCGGACACATTCCAATTTATTCTGGGTCCAAAATCTAGTGGAAAATGATACCCCACACGCCTAGATCGCCCAAATTTCGAAAATCCATTTTTCAAAAAACACATTTTGACCCATACTCCGCCCAAATTTGGTCCGATCGGGCTGAAAAGTTTCGAGGACCGTCCTAGGCCGGGAACAGATCCCTGACCCAAATTTCAGATATTTAGAAAATTTTCTACCAAAAACGGCGCGGACAGTGGACGGACATTTTGGTTTTTTGATCTGGACCTTGAAACGTCCAGAAAATGTTTTTGGGGCGAATCGGAGAGATCGACATTTTGCATGAACACATAGGTTTATTATTCAAGGAATAACCGACCAAAATGCAAGAATTTACAACAGCTGTCCTTGCCTTACAGGACGCTGCACTCTAGCAGACAGCTGGAAAACTGTAAGTTTCCTCCCCTTGGTTTTGGGATTGGATTACCCCAGATAAAACACTGACCAATACATAGCAGCAGGCATTTTTGAAACGATTGTGATTACTCTGAAATCAATGTAAACCTAGCTTGGATTGTCTCGACTGGGACTGGAAAGAATACGCTGAATGCTGACGTCACGGATTTTTACTTTTCACTTACTTTTAAGAATTAACTATTTTGATTTCAAGCAAAAGTTATTTAGTACGAACCCTCTCCAGAGCACCCCTTTTCATATACAATTTGTTTTGGAAACAGTGGGTACTCCCCATTACCAAACAAGGTGTCCCATGATACAATGATACTCTCAACTCACAGGAACTGATATTCTATATTGATTTCAGGTGTAGCTGGGATGTGCTCAAAAACAGCCGTCGCGCCTTTGGATCGAATAAAAATACTATTTCAAGCCCACAACAGCCATTACAGCCATTTAGGTAAGTGTACATGACCTATTTACAACTTATCTGCATATTTTATTTCCTTTGTATTATGTATCAGCAATAACTAACTAGTGGTATAGTTCCTTAATTGGATGTATTCCTCGATTGACAGTGCTTTATTTCACCGTCCAAGTTTTCGTAATTTCTTATTGACCAAACGAATGTTGAACTGTCGATAATGTCAATTTTCCTCTCGGCTAAGATCAACCGTTTGATTCCATTGTCGATATTACGTAAAAATTACTGCGTCGATAAAGTTTATTTAGGACGGCAAATAATTCGGCAGAATGGAGTTTACTCCGAGATAACAAGCGCCAATCGCCACCTCCCGTCGCCACATTTGCCTTTCATTGTTGATATAAACATTGAATATACGTAATTAATACAGAACCGACTGATAATATAGCCTCATAGTCGTTGAGTGTTGTGGAAAATTATAAACGTAACGCCCAACTGTTCAAACGTTACGGTCTTGTTTCCACACAGCTACTTTCAACAATTTTCCCGTAATTTCATATGTATTTATTATTTATTAATATTTATTCATTTTTGAAACTCACTGTGGGCTTTCAAGATGTTTAGTGTATACTTTCTGAGTCCCCTAAATTGAAGAAAAATGCACTGCACTTTAGTTTGGTTGTTCCTTGAATAATCACGCTGAATCCTATGAAATGGTTCCCAGAACGATTGGTACCCACTGGAAGAAGTTTATGGGTCCAATTGGGTATCTATTACCCATTTTGTAATATTGTTTTCGGGATTTTTTTGCTACATGCGCTTTGGGTAATTCATTTTCCACTTAAATTTTTGGACCCTGAGACGGGTCGCGGACGATCCTCGGAGATGGGTCAATGGTGCCCATGAGGTGTGTTTTCCTTCGACCCAGGGTTGGGGGTCCACAAATTTGGACCCGAATGATTTCCCTTATTTTCCCCATGTTGAAGAAATGAATTTCCTTGCGCTTGGTCCGAGGTTTAAATTAGTCTCTTCCTTCGAGGAATAACCAACCCGTGTGTAAGAATTTGCAGATTTTTGTTATTGAATAATATTTAATAATTGCCATATGAATCGGTGTCAATTATGCAAGAATACTTTTTCTCTTGCTAATAGCGAGAAGTCTCTCAATGCTCAACGAACTTTTGCGTTTCCACTTCACGCCTTCTAGGTTTCAAGGCTGCGTCGTTGTATATAGTTTACAGTTGGCGTGCCGTCGCGTCGTCTGACGTCACGTGTGTTGCATTATTCTCCGTATAACATCCGCCTTTGTTTTCCATTTTCAACGGAAACTAGACGGTCGGCTTACTAGACATTTGGAGAAAAGTTGAGGTTTTTGGCGCATCAAGATTATTCAACTTTGACACAGTTTTAAAGGAGCTAAACATGACAGGAGCGTAGAGTGGCTCTGAAATGGAGGGTGCCGCACCCTTCATATCCTTTCACTATCACCACCAATATTCAAAGTCCTCTACAGAACATTAGCTAGATACCAAAAATTCCCACGCGAATAGCCAGTATGCAGGACTTGCCAACAGGGAGGCGACTTTTCCCCTGTAAAATCCAGCCTTTACCTCCCAACCATGGCAAACTGGCTAACTGTTGGAAAAAAAGAAAAAAAAATCTATTAACACCATTGGAACTACTATTATATTACGACTATTATATGAGATAGGCACCGGTGACCCAGGCAGTCCTCTTGCCCCTCAAATACCAAAATGAAGTCGGTAAAAAACAATGAAATTGAGATTATATAGAGAAAAAGATTTGTTTTCCAAACCGGAATTTCTCAATAGATATAAAGAAAAATGGCGAACATGAGAATTTTACGCAATAAAAATCAAGAGATGATTAGAGTACAGATAATGCAGTATCAACGTGCAGAACCTTATGATATATCCTTTCAACTTAGGGCTACTAAACTAATAGATTAAACCTGCCAAATTGAGAAAATCTGGAAAAAGCGCAAAAAATGTGTGATGAATACCAACCTCTATCACAATATAGTATCAATTCAGACTGTCATTTACCTCTGATTTGTACCTTCTACGGACTGCTTGGCTGCTTAATTGAATCCTCCAGAACACGATGGAACATTGATGGACCATTTTATAAACAATTATGATAAACTACTTGCTTATTGATCCAATCACTTTTACTTTCACTAGTAACATGACCGACGTATGATTTTTTTGATTGAGAATGATTAAGTGATTAGCTGTGTTTCAAACACTTCTCGCTGGCTGTTAAAATGCAAAAAAAATCTTCATGAACTAATTTTCTGGACATAGTATTGGTATGTTGTGACTCTACTTTCGCACTGCCACTCGCTGGGAAGTGAAAGAGGCCTCTTAATTTTCCTGGCCATTCCCTGGGGTTACCCTCACTGGACAGAGCTTGAGAGTCAGTGTCAATTCTGAATAAAGAAGGTTGTTTTAAGGAACCTGATGAAGTTAAGAACTGTGCCAAGATCTTGATGAAACAGTTAGGTGGAATTAATACCGTTTATGTACTGCTTCTACTGAAAATGGCGCCACATTGTAATTTTTTGTGTGATTATTTTCCAGGAGTGTTCTCTGGCATCAGGGCAGTCATAAGCAAAGAATCCCTCACGGCTTTATATAAAGGCAATGGAGCGCAGATGGTCCGTGTTTTTCCATATGCTGCAACGCAATTCACCGCCTTTGAGATGTATTCTCAGGTAAATATTTTTATGATTTTTTCCAGTCAAAGCATCCTAGAAGAAAGGAAGGGGGAATTTGGGTCACGTTAATGAAAAATTGCACAAATTTAATGATTTGACGTGTGGTTGTTGATGAAAGAGCCAACATAGAGGGTGCTGAATATTATGGTCAGTTATTGTATAAATTTCTCATTGCAGTTCTCCAGCATTTCTTGAAAAACGCTCTTCCTTCTGTACACATCTCACCTGTTGGTTAAAAAAAGGCATTAAATCTCCAGAAATATTAAAACGTACAGAATGAACAGGAAATTACATTATTTGTTGAATGGCAGCTATCTGTGTGAACGTTTATGAGTGGTCAAATCAGCCTTGCCCCCACTGTTTTCCACCATTCCGACTTTGAATGAAAATACTTGTTCTGTGCCTGTAAGTTGGCGCTCTTCCCCAGTTGTCATGTTGATGTATGACATCATTCAGATTCCCTCTCGAGTGATGTAATCTTTTGGCTGCCGTGAAGAATTTGCAATGCCTTGGTTACAAACTTGGCATACCCCATGATAGCATTCATCTACACTCTTTGTCCTACCCCTCCCTCATTTAGCTATACCTCCTACCTCTTCCTCTCTGTTGCCTCCTTTGTACTGCCAATCTCCTCCTATTGGTGCCCCAATTGCTGCCCCGAACATGCCTGAAGTCCCAGCTAGCTGACATGTTGATATTGACCTCACTATTCCTCAAATGCACTTACTGCAGTCTCAATTCATATACAAATGTGTCTATATAAAGACAGAACTCACCATCATCTCATGTTACATACTCTTACCTAAGAGGTTTGCTTAGATACTTACTTTGTTCTGATAGGCTTGAAGGACAGTTCTGAAAAGGAGATAAGAAGACAAGAGTCAATAAAAGTTTGTTCACTTGCAAGAAACTTCATTTTGCCAGTTTACTTGAGTTTTTCTCCAAATAGCAAACTATTGGCAACCCTGCTGTTTTTGGCGTCTTGTACAACTTGTATTATTGTCATGGTTTTCTGATCTTGAACCACTGTCACATTGAACATCATTACAAGATTTCTGTGATGCACCTGGGAGAGACTAGCTGATATTGCTAGCGCTTCTTGTGTTCAATACAGAACCCAGTTCAATGCTCATTCAGTCTCCCGAATAACATTACCAAAAATAGTCACTGCATAGCTTCCATAGTACACTCACTCCAATCATTAGAGCGTTGAAACAGTATTTGTATGAATCAGTTTTCATCGGGCAAAAAGCGTCATGCATGTCTTGTTCTTGAAAACAAAGAAAGACGTGATCATTAAGTACAAAAATGAGGATGTCACACTTCCAATACCTACTGATTCAGTCCCACAAACCTTTGCAAAAGTTCCACGCTTCCACAGCCACAAATGCAATTTTGCCCACATAACTTCTCTTCAGTTCATGCCCTAATTTGTCCAAGTCCAATACGTCATTAACCTGACAGAAATAAAGTTAGGGATGAAATGAGGGTGAGTTACCTGAGGTTTAATTCTTAGTTGGTACTAAAATTGTCTCACTATGATTCCTTGTTTCCTGTACAAACAGGCCGCCATTTTGCACTGTAATAATTGAACAAGTTAACATCATGAGTGATTGTACTATTTATACAGAGGAATGAAATTCTCCGTTATTTTCTGTTATTGGCGCTTACCTCCCAATCCATGATGCCAGTTTGGTTCATTGCTCCTTTTGTAACTGTGATAGACATGATGTTTCAGGATATTTAAATAGATGCCTGTTAGGATTTTTTTCTTAGGAGAAGTTAATTGTTCATACCTTTTTCCTGATATTGTACTTCTGCCATTGTCGACGTCTGACAGTGATCCGCACTTCTCGAAGTAGGTGCTGTCTCGAGGGACATCCCCTCGTACTTCCCAAGTACGACAGCAATGGGTTATATTCCTCTGGCGAAAAGTTGAAGTGCTTTAATTCCTAAACTGAAGAAGGAAATTCCTCTCCAATTTTCACTTCACTTTTCTAGGTGTGCAGATAACTAACTTGGCCAAAAATCTGACATTTTGCGGATGGACTCCAGTTAGTCCTAACTCATTATTAGCCCAATCGCCACAATAGGAGGCAAGTTATGAATAATATTTGTTTCCCAAATTTCGGGGGATAATTTGAACCAGATTCCGAAGATGAATGATTAATACACAAGATGATTAACGTTCTAGAACAAGCCTGCCAGCGTTTTCTGCATAATGACTGGGTGAAAATAAATTAGGCACAACTGTGCTTCACACTTTTTAAATGGCACTTTAACACCTGAAAAGAAGGAGGATTCGAAATCTTCACACTAACTTACCTCCAAATACTATGGAGAGAGCGAAACAAAAATAAGTGAACACTTTAATGTTGCTTTTTAGTAATGACACACCTATTTAAAATAACCTGATGGTTTTCAAAGGATTAACTACTCTTTAATTATTTATTTATCGTATCAGTGTTGTATTTTACCCTTTCCTGTGGTGACTTCTGGTCGCATTCATCACCTCTCACCTTGAATTGAAAAATAACAATTATTAAGCGGTTCATATCGTGCTGTTTGCGTGAACAAAGGAGCAAATTTAGTGAGATTTATTTTAATTTTAATAATCTGCAGTTGTGGGATTAATTGACTATTGACTGTTCACAACATTTTCTATATTCTAGTGCAAATATTTCAGTAACTTGAAGTGTTGATGGCTTACCACAAGGATCAAAGCAGCGCAGAAGGCGATCAAGTCTCTTGAGGCCATCGTCCTATATGACTTCATTTTCGTGAAGGCACACACGATTTAAAACAGTTAGAAGAAAAGAAGACCTTCAATTAATGTTTACTTTCCAAATCAATGTTCACTATAACGTCCGACGTCTTCTTTTCAATTCACATCCTGTTTTACTTAGTGGAATTCCATAGAAATTACTTCAATAGAATGTGTTTTACTTTCCGATGTCGGTGTGAGGGTAATGGTTGACCATTGTCCGTCTGATTGTATTGTCGGAAGGTAAGTGGGGGAAATATTTTTGAGACCAACCACGACTCAAGTGGTGGATTTTGAGCTTTGAGCGGTCTGGTACCAAGTCGTACGCACTTGATAACTATAATTATCTAATAGGAGAGCCCAAAATGTCGAAACCTAATTCAAATGTATCTACGACAAATAATCATGATGAGAAAATTTCACCGAGCTTAGGAATATAATAACTGAAAACATTGGATTACGAGTTATCTGCAACTATTCCTCAATAGTTCATTATTTTGGGTGGATCTCACTCGTGGATAAAGCGTACTTTTGGAGCTTTCAGCTTTCAGCAGGGGGTATCCAACTACCGGTAAAGGAAAAAATGCACATCGTGAACCACTTCCCCCTCCGGTGTAAAGCTACCCCCTTTTCAGTCTATTCAGCGTTTAAAAATGTCAATAATCACGAAATTTCACCTGTACCTTGCCTCTATTTAAGGCGGTTTGGCTGAAAAGTGTCTAAACTGAGCCTATAGACGAAGTATCAGAATTTTCTGAGCCTTTTAAAGACCTTTTTTCGGCCTGGATGCAGTGGATGGACACTTTGGATTGATAATTCGAATTGTATGAACATTGAGACGTGAAAAATGAACATTTTTTGGGTTGATACGGATACATAGTTTTCAAATTCCAATAATAATGATAATAATGAACCAGAAAATCTTCTGAATTCATGAATATTTGAAAGATTAGCAGCTTCGTTGTTAGCTTCATCTCTTTTCTGTCTATTTGAGCCTATGTATTCTAAATATATATACCTATATATTTTTTAGTTAAGTCAAATCTCAAATTAATCAATTCAAATCTATCCATTACTTCTGTTTTTGCAAAGATAGGTGAAAGCGAAAGGAGAAAGAGAAGAACAACTGTTTACATACGAATCATGTATCAGCAACGTAAATTAATCCTAAAAATTCATTAAATTAATGAGAAGGAGGAAGTCTCAGCAAAGTACGTATGTATCAAACCTCTGATTTTAAAATGGCTCTTCCTAGTGAGCAAATGATCGTTCTTTTTCCTTGTTACTTATCACCTACAATTGGCACTAGCCTGCTCTGTATGTCCTCAGAAACTGGAGTGGCCAACATAACGAGCGCTCATAAAATACTTGAAAACTTTAAATTTCGCGAACAAAATTTTTTCTATTCAGATTTTGTTGTTCTGAGTCTAAAAAGATAGGTTGATTATTCAAGGAATAACCAACCAAAAACCGTAGGTTGAACGGTGGGCTAATCAGGAATTTGAATGAAGATTACTTTTCCAATGTAACCCTTTAAGTACATTACAATACTTGAAGTTTGATTTGTTTTGATTGAACAATTTTAGTTTGTTCAGTCATAAAACTCATCATAAGCGTATCTCCAGCATTTTTTCAAGTATTCTCTTCCTTCATTGCAATCTTCACCTGCATAAGAAAATAACAATTTCACATCAGCGTCTCTAATAATTTAATTATTGATTTGCTGCTTGTATTATCCCAACCCGACGCCTAAAATTAGTATTAAAATGACTTACTTTGAACTGCAATACTTCGGGGGCAGTACTGTGGACAGATAAGAAACACGGTTGTAAGAAAAACGATTAAATGACGGCTCAAGCTTGTTCTATTTCAGAAGATCCTCCCTTGTATGGTCAGAATAAACCCACATTCAAAATGGAAAGGTTGGACCCACTTGACTTATATCCACCCTCAATGGGCACCAATCTGTCCGGGATCCATCCCAACGGATTCAGTGTTCAAAATGTGGATGGATAATGACACCCCACACGCCTAGATCGCCGAAAATCTGTCTTTCACAAAACATTTTGACCCTTACCGTCCCCAAATTTGGTCCAATAGGGTGTAAAGTTTAGAGGAGCAACTAGAGCAGGAAACCGGTCCTTGACCAAAATTTTAAATTCGAAGAAAATTCGAAACTCATTATTCTTTAGGCCGATGAGACCAAAACTGGAAAGGGTAGGGGTCAAAATGTGAAAATGGATTTTCGATATTTTTGGCTACGACGTTACGGGATTTTTAATCTAGGAGTGTGGGGTATAATTTTCCACTAAATTTTGGACGCTGAAACCCAATGGAATTGCTTCTAGAAGTTTGAGAACCTTCCACCGAAGGAGGTAATGGGTTTCTATCTACCTATTATGTGGGTTTTCGAGATTTCTGGTACCTAGGCGTGTGGGGTATCGTTTTCCACTAATTTTCAGACGCTGAATCGGTTTGAATGAGTCTTCATGCTACTAGTTCAAGGAATATTCAACCCCCGTGAATGAATTTGCATCATTCATGTTCTAAAAATATCATGCTACATCCAGAAAAAAATTGCTCGGACCGATCGGAGATGGTCGACCTCTATATGGCCTTGGGCTGAAAACATAGGTTGATTAGAGGTTGTTGATTATTAGAGGAATAACCAATCAAAAATCGTGCGTGGAATTCGGCCCTAAAAATGCCGTTATAATTTGAATCAAAACAAAATTAGTGTCAACAGCGCATCTGTCGGTCCGCTAATTTGTCATTTTTGAGATTTGTGCCGAAAAATTGATTTTTTAAGCTCCAAAAATTTACAATTTGTGACAAATTGGGACTACCAGTACACTCTGAACCTCCCAACTGACTTACGACTTGCATGAGAGAGTCGAAGCACCTTCTGTACGCGTCTATTTTTGTAACGCATTTAGCGTGCCACATGTCTTGTGCTGCAACATTCGTAGACAATTTCTGATTCGTTTGTTGATAACCTCAGGTATTTCAGGAGATAATTCGACAATTGTTTTATCATATTTTTTTAAACTAGTGCCCTCTTGATACTTACCTTTACAGAAGTTTCCCGCTTCCTTCGCACTTTTCTCCAATTCGCCAGCATAACCGTCTTGTTCCCAGTATTTATCTAAGTCCAACGTGCCGTTATCCTAAAAGAAGTATAAAGCTTAAGTTTTCAACAGCTCTCCCACTTATTCATGTATTCGAGTGTTAAATTACTGGAACACGGAATGAATTTATGAATCTCATGGTCTTTGATGGTCTCATTATAATTTTGCCCAAATAGCCCGATATAACTATTACCATGGCAGACTATTTATAACTATACCTAATTACAGTCTCAAATACCAAAATGAAATTATTACCCGACGTGTAACATGTTAGTAACTCTGTGTTAGCCCAATCTTGGACCCATCTAGCCTAATTAGCCTTTTGCCTCAACCTTCTTGATGAAGTTACGGGTCAGACAATCCTGGACGCATCCTTAACTAGTGTCGTCGTACAAGAAGTCCTCTTCTAACCTCGAACAGCATGATCGAAAAATCATCGTCGTTTTACAATATTTTAACTGAACTAATAGACTACCCACCTGGACTAGATTACCCACCTAACCTATTTTAATGTAGCTGAGATCTCAAGTAGCCAAATATAATTTTCTAATAAATTTCAACATAAGTTGTTTAATATTTTTTAAAAAATGTCAAGTTTATGGTATAATTAACCAAAATAAGTCATCAATGTTGCCTTCTTCCCTCCATCAGGTTCATTCCTTTCTGCCTAAATATGAAATGTGGGTTGGTTATTCCTCAGACCAGGCGAATGGAGGCTCATTTTAATCGATTCAGCATCCATAACCTCTTCCGATGGGTGCCGATCATCCCGAGACCCGTCTCATTGGATTCAACGTCAAAAATTTAGTCGAAAACGATACCCCAGACGCCTAGATTGCCGAAAATCTCGAAAATCCATTTTTGAAAAACACATTTTGACCCCACCCACCCTTAATTTTGGTCCGATAGGGCTGAAAAGTTTTGAGGACCAACTAAAGCCGGGAACGGATCCCTGACCCAAATTTAAATTTTTAAGAAAATTATCTACTACCAAAGTCGTTGTGGACGGCAGACGGGAATTTGACTTTATTGATCTAGACACCTTGAAAACGCCCAGAAATTTTTTTTGGGATTTGACCTTTTGCATGAAAACATGAAACCAACCAAAATTACCACCAACTTGCGTTATTTCTTACTATCATTCCGGTTTCCCTGAGGGCACATTCCTGCAGGTCGCACTGTAAAATTTGAAAACGATGAAATAATATGAATAGAAACCATCTAAATTTATTTACTGAAATTTGTAGTCAATTGGCGATTGCGTGCTTACCGCGTATGCGATTTCCTCTTTGGGGGTCATTTTTGCACCTTCGGAAAATGAAAAACCCTCGTAACAAATCAAATCGCTGAACGAAATTGTCTCTTACAAATCAACATTCTCATTACTTTTCTCGTTACCTTTCTGAGCGAGGTAGTGCTTTGTAGACAACTCGAGAGCGCAGTTTTCACCCGTATAGTTACTCACCTCCTCTGGAGAGTATTTGTATGGTATTTCCCAGAACCGGCAACATGTGCTGGTTATATGCACCTCGGCAGTAAGTAAATAAAATCAATTGTTAAGGTAATTGATTCGTTAGGTTACTTAATCTTCAATCTTACTTCTGCTTGATTATTATACTTGCTTTTTCCATACTTAGCATATCGGATAAACTTGAATGAGCCAAACTAGGTAATAAAATTTAAAGTGTTAGTTACCACGTCACTCTTCGGTATCCGTACGCATTCTTCCCCTTCCACCTGGACAAGGAAAAACTAAATCTATAGGTACCTTATGTAGTTTCAGAGCAACCCTCAGGATCCCAAGATGCTCCTTAATTGTGTTGTACATTTGCTGGACTCGAGTGTTTACTTACAAAAACTCCATAAAAAGTGAGGACGACGACGATCAATACCCATGAAGTCATGACGGCGACTGAATGATTTTTCCGAACATCACAAAACTCTTTTTAAAATGTAGAATGTCCTTGCGGGCTTGACAACTTCCTGGACAACATTGACGTCCTGTTTTCTTTTGGTGATTCCCCGTCGTGACCGACGAAAATCTCTACGATTTCGTCACAATAGGTGACAATAATGGCGAAAACTGAATTTTTAAATGCATTGCATCTATCTTGTGGCGGGTCTAGGAAGAACGATTGTGTACAAATACATTCCGAATACAGCTTTTATTTCAATCAGGCCGAGAAAATTCATTTTGTCAGCTAAGCAGTTGAACTACGAATATGTCTCATGCTCCCGAAGTCCTTCATAGGCAGTTCTCCAGCATTTCTTCAAGTATTCTCTTCCCTCGATGCACTCCTTGCCTAATGAACGACAACAACAAAAAACCTTTTTTTCCTCTCATGTAGTTTATTGAAGCAAGGACCTAATACGTACAGACAACAATAATTCTACTTATGCAGAGTTGCGCCAAATAAAATTTCTTATTTCCAAATTAGAATCTTCATTTTCAATTAAACGTTCATACTTCCTGGGTAGATAATTTAAGAACAACTTACTTTGAACAGCCATGCTTCGAGGGCAGTACTGAGAACAAACAAAGGCCCGAATTAAATGTTTGTGATGCTTTGTCATTATTTACCATCAACGCATTGCTTAAACTTACGGCAGTGTTCAAAGTTGAGTAGCATCTTTTGTAACCATCAACTTTAGATGGGCATTTGGCATTTTCCAGTTTTTGTTCTAAAACAAAATAGTCAGTACCAGGATAGCAGGCATAAACTCCACTCATCAATAGGTATTGTATGCACATTTTGACACATACTTTTGCAATAGTTCCACACATTCTCGGCTATGTACAAAAGCTCGCCCGTCAAATCGCTCTTCACATACGGCCAATATTTGTCCACATCTATCTTGCCATCAACCTATAAAACAATAGTTTCGTGTTTTGTGTTTAATTTTAGATTCAAAACAGTTATTTTCCTGCAAAATCAGTCCAGCACATGAGATTCTGTATTGATTTTGTAATAATGGGAGAAGAATTGTGAAGTTGATGAAGGGCTGATACTCAAAATGTTTACTGTTGTTTGTTGTAATACGATCAGGACACCAAATGCAGGCAATTTTGGACAAATCCCCCTGACTGGTAAATGTGTTGTTTCAAAGCTCGTACCCAGGTTTCTAGAACTGACCTCTAATTCCAAGAACATTTACCCAGGTTCCCAAAACTGACCTCTGATTTTAAGAAATGTACATAAGTTCCCAGAACAGAATCAGTCTCTGATTCCAAGAAATATACCCAGCTTCCAAGATCTGACCTCTAGTTCCAAGAAGAATACTCAAGTTCCCAGAACTACCCTCTTATTCCATGAAATGTACATTGGTTTCCAGAACCTACCTCTTGTTGTCCAAGTTACTCACAAACGATTCCCAGAATCCCAGCTGTAGAGCACAGTTTGTTCACAGTTTGAATCATTTTATTAAACTCAACTCCCATGTCACCAGGATTGTCTGGGCTGAATTATAGCACTCTTTGTCCAGTTTGTTGCTAAAATTGAATTGAGGACTGATACTGATGCACTGCACCAATGTGCATTGTTGTCTGACATAATCCTTGCTTAAATAGCCAACCAACCTTCTAGGCTACAATGTCCCTGCATCACTTCTTCCATGGATACTAACCTCTATTGATCAGTGTCATATCAATTCACCTTATAATTGATCTCTGATTTCAACCTACTATGGAGAATCAATGAAACCGGGTTTTAATCATTTCTGCCAGAATTCCCCCTAAATTCAACATTTCAGATTTTCATTCTTTGTGTTTATACTCAAATTTTTTCTTCTTTTAGTCAGGGGTACTGCCACTATCTGTGGTACGGCCCTAATATCCAGGTCAATACCAATGCAGCAGCATAAAGTGTTATCATCTGATATGTCAGTGAGCAGCATAGCCACAGCCTGCCTGACACAGTCCAGATTGGGCCATGGGTTTGCGCGGTGCATGCACTTGCAGAAGTGTGTCCAAACATTGTCGTTGCATGTGAAATTTTGTGAATGCGTCATTTTTTTTGGCTTCTACGCTGCAGCCACAGATTGCCCTCATCTCTTGAAAATTCTGTTACTCACCAATACTCCGTTTCTCCTGAGTTGGCATTCTGTGAAATCACACTGTAAAAAATAAATGTATGAATTTATGACTTATCAATTCAAAATTTCCTTTATTGAAGATTTTTAACTCACCAAAAAAGCTTCTTCCTCTTCTTTGGTGTTAGGATCAATCCCTCTTTGCTCTGTTGAAAGAAATAATTCCAAACAGTAAATGAAAACACTATTGCAAGTCAATAAGGTTTGGGTACAGTTCATTAGTAGTATGATGGTGTATAATTTAGTCATTATTTTAAGTAAATAGGATCACAAATGTCTGTAATTTTCTCGTTGATTTGTATACTTACGATGTTTCATCACAGTCACATACGAGCAGTGCTCTCCGCCATTTTCAAAAAGCGTCACAGAAGTGTTAGAGGGTATGTAGTATGTGTTGCAACACCGGTCGGCAATTATTAACTGAAAAAAAAATATCAATAAGCTATGAAAACAGGACATTTACTCAGTAAGTAAACAAAAAACTACTATATATATATATAGCATGAGTAGTACAAAAATACTAAACTACTATAAGGGGTCAGATTCCGGCTCTAGGTGGTTCGAGAAAGTTTTCAGCCCGATCGGACCAAATTTGGGTAGGATAGGGGTCAAATGTGTTTTTCGAAAAATGGATTTTCGGCGATCTAGGCGTGTAGGGTATCATTTTCTACTTAATTTTGGACGCTGAATCTAATGAGAATGGTACTGGAACGATTGACGCCCACCAGGAAAAGTTATATCCCAGAATCTACCTATTTCAAAAGTGGGTTTTCGAGATTACTGGTACCTAGGCGTGTGGGGTATCATTTTCTACTAAAAGTTGAATGCAGAATGGATTGGAATGAGTCCAAGACACTCCACATTCACTTTTCTCCATGCTCTAGTCCGAGGAATAACCAACCCCTGTGATATAGCAGTAATATCATAGATACGTGAACAGAAAATTAAATTTCTTACCATTTTGTCTCTTGGTATTGTCTCACATTCTTCCGCGTGCACCTTTTTTGTACAAAGAAAATTCGTCAACAAATAATTATGTATTCAATAGATAATCTTTTGCCAGGGTTCTACGAGAAAAACCCTTCAATAAATAAGGAAATGAAAAAGTTGGCGCGAAAATATTTTGTATTTATGTTTATATATTACATGGGCCTTCAATGAGACTGAAGAGTAAATAAGGGATACATTTATCACTTACAATCACGATCGTTGTGACGAGGATGAAGATCATCAAGTCCCATGAGGCCATCACAATGAATGAATTTATTATGTGGTGAGGTCCGAAGAGGCTGTTGGACGTCGTGTTCACTTTTTCCTGCTGAACTAGGCTCCGTCGTTCGTATCCTGTTTATTTTGACTTTGTTGACCTGTTGATTCACAAAAGAACGAAATTAACGAATAGTTTTGATAACGTTGAGGCTTACTAAGCTGACCTCCAACCTCATTGGTGATTTGATTGGTCCTTTAACAGCCAACTTGTTGCAGTTGTTCAGCGATCTACTGGGCTCCCATTCGCACGTAGGGAAACTGCTCGCTGGATCGTCCGCTGGAGCGACAGCCGTCCTCCTTACCTACCCCCTGGACACGATCAGGGCACGTCTCGCTTTCCAGGTGACTGGTGGTGAGAAATACACTGGAATCGCCCACGCTGCCACGTCCATCTTCAGGGAGGTGAGTTGAATCCTGTATTGACTGAGAGGCAGAGAACAGAAACTTGAACGATTTACAGACTGAATTTCAGTCCCATGTTGGTTGATTAGGGCTCAGATGAGGACCTGGTGAAAGAAGCGGTATTTATCAAAGCAAGGTTGAGATGTTTTTGTTTTAATTATTATTACTAGTATTATTATTCCTTTAGTGGCTCTGCACAACAAATATTTACACTTATACAGATTAGTATGAGTTAGTTATTCCTTAGTTCTAGTTTTAAGGAACAATCGGTTATGCGAACCCTTTGTTGTACAGGTCGGTGTTAAATGACCCCTAGACGGTCAGTCTGATTGATCAAAAAATTGAACAAACAGACTCAAGAGAGTGCTCAGTCGCCCTATTCAGTCTTTTGTCTTAATCAACATTTCTATCGGAATCCTTCAGTGATTGCCGCTTGTCAAACAGGCAGACGCTCAGTCATTACTTTCTCAGTCGACTGATCAACCAGTTTTGATCAAAAGACTGACCATCTAAGGGCTACTTTACCTGATACCCACGAATGAAAAACTTTTCGATTGATCGATATAATTAATTTTCAGTCGTACAACAATTTTATTAAAAATGTTCTGTAGGGGAATACCAACCGGTTCAGAGAGCGCGCAAAGCTGCGCAACCCCAAAATTGTCAAATAGTGGATGATGGTAAACACGAAAGTGTCGCTCATGACTTTAGAACCAAAAAAGCATATCATCACGTGAATTAGCGTTAAAATACAATGAAAGTTAATGTACCACACATTTGAGTACACCATCATCCCCTATTTGACAATTTTGGGGTTGCGCAACTCGCGCGTGCTCGCTGAACCGGTTGCGCGCAATAGAAAAAGTTGGTTGTGGGATCAAATTTTCATGACATTTTGGGTAGAATCCGAATCTGCAATAAAAAAAACAATGCAAACTCTTTCACAGGGGGTTATTCCTCGGACCAGGCGCACGGAGACTCATTTCAATCGATTCAGCGTCCACAATTTGATGGAAAATGATACCCTACACGCCTAGTTCCATGAAATCCCAAACGCACATTCAAAGTAGGTAGATGGATACTCATTTTGACCCACAATCTCTTCTGGTGGGCACCAATCGTTGCGGGACCCGTATCATTTGAAAGAATTGTTCACTCCCATTTGGGCCATTTTAGAAGGGGGGACTCGTGGGACACCCTTTATTTAGCCATACATTCCTAACATTACATTTCTGAATCGTTGTTGTTTTTCTTCACTGGCCTAAAGACTTGTACAGGCTGTTCAAGACACTACGAAAATGATTATCAGCCAAACGGCCTAACAAAGTTGTAATAATTTCAACATAATACATAATGTTTTTGCCATCTACCAACAGGAAGGAGGAGTCAAAGGCCTCTATCGAGGTTTCGTGCCCACACTCTGCGGTATGATACCTTACGCTGGCCTGTCTTTCTACTGCTTCGAAATGCTCAAGTTGTTCTGCATGAAGTACATTCCCGACTGGACATGCGCTCCCTCCTCCAGAAACACAGGTTTGTTTGTTGGCTAAAGTAGACATAGGAACGGCATTTGGCAGCCAATGAAGTGCAGTGAAAATGAGAAGCAAGGATGGTAAAGAACGTGAGGTTGATTGTTCCGGACGGTTGATCGTGTTCTGTAAACAGAATAATAATACACGATCACGGTAATATCAGTCAAAATCAAGGGACGCTGAGTCACCCAACTGCATACGTTTTTCCATGAAGGTTTCTGGTTCCGCTGCTCGAATGGACAAAGGCCTGCCATAAATGCATGCGAAAACAAAAAAGTGCTCCAACAACAAGGACTATTCTACATCTCTCCAGCAGCTGGCAATCCCATCACCCAACAACTGCTTGATAAGTTCCTCAAGAATGCAGTGGAATGGAAGACTTTTGCCGATTTTGATGCTCTTTCCAACGGTGTACTCAAATTTGAGATTATCTTGTATATTAAGATAATTATGGCCGTTTTAGTGACGTCAGGCATACTAACCCTGCTAATCTTATCGGTTAACGCCCTACTTAGTTCACAAATACAATGTTTTTATTGCCGTGAAGGTTTTGTTTCACCGGGATTTCCACAAAACCTACCGTGTTTTCGTACTCTTATGCCGTGTCATAATTTTCCTCTTGAATAACTTTACACTAATAACTCCCAACCAGGAGCATGAAGACTCATTCAAGTCGATTCACCGTCCAAAAACTATTGGAAACCCCTGCAAATACCTTCACAGGGGTTGGTTATTCCTCGGAGACCCATTTCAATCGATATAGCGTTTAATAATTAGTGGAAAACGATACCCCGCACGCCTAGATAACCGAAAATCCTGTTTTGATAGATGAATTGAAACGTGAACAAAAATGTGTCCTCGAAAATGTCGAACAAGGGGAAAATGGAGGAAACAGTGGGTGTGGCGGGTCTCTATAATCACAGGCGTTAATCCTCGGACCAGAGCGTGGAGAAAATGGGGAACAGTGAATGTGGAGCGTCTTGGACTCATTCCAATCGATTCAGCGTCCAAAATTTAGTGAAAAATGATACCCCACACGCCTTGATCGCCGAAAATCTCGAAAATCCATTTTCGAAAAACACATTTTGACCCCTACCCACCCTTCATTTTGGTCCGATAGGGCTGAAAAGTTTTGAGGACAAACTAGAGCCAAAAACAAACCCCTAACCCAAATTTCAAATTTTTAGAAAATTTTCTACTACCAAAGTCACCTTGAAACGCCCAAAAGAAGATTTTTGAGCTAAATCGGAGATATTGAAATGTTGCATGAAAATATAGGTTGATTATTCAAGGAATAACCAACCAAAGGTTGTTATCAGATTAATACATGCATTCTCATTTTAAAAAGAAAAATTATTAAAATACAAAAGTCCCCTCAATTTTTCTTTATCTCAGCAGCTTCTGTTGTTTTAGGTGGCTTGGTATTACTCGTTCCCGCCAAATTGATGTGCGGTGGCGTCGCTGGAGCGCTAGCTCAGAGTCTGTCCTATCCAATGGACGTCACCAGGCGAAGAATGCAGCTGGCTATGATGACACCTGAAACACACAAATTTGGGTAACACATCGTTTAACTCTTCCCTAAAAAGGCATTCATTTGCATCTTGTTTTCCTCTCTGAACAGACTTTCCTCTTGAATTTTTACCTTGTACGTCATCTTTTCAACTTCTTCGTCGTCCTATCTCCTCTTCTCTGAAGCTATTTCGAATTACCTATTAATATTTAACAAATGTCCGGATTCTCAAATTAACCTTTGCCCATAATTTGCATGAGAATCAATTTTTATCCTAAAATAACGCAACTGAGAAACACAAAAACAGCGTGGTGTTCTGTTCTTGGCCTCGTTGATGAAAAGAGAAGACCTTGACTTGAAAAATCTTTCGACTCAAGACACTTCCTATTTCCATTTTCTCACAGCTTTGATTTAATTGTTCATACAAGAGAAATTGAGTAAAAATTCTGACTGAGCACCACGCGTGAAGGCGTCTCCCAAGTGTTGCTCAATACTAATTTGTATCGTTTCTTTTATTTTCATGTTGTTTGTGATTCCTCTCTAAAATTGGTGGTGGCTACTTGAAGAGAGTGAGTTATTGCATTTTTTCGCGTTCTACTCGTTTCTTTTTCTTCTCACTTTGTATAGTTTGACCTATTATTTCATAAATGTATTCGGGTTAAACCTCGGATTTTTCCAAATCAAATTTGAAAATCCTCTAACTTCTTGTATCGGTTAATTAAGACTTAAGACGATAGATCAAAAGTTGAAAAACGTTGCAAATTTTTTCACACGGGTTGGTTATTCCTCGGACCAGGCGCAAGGAGACTCATTTCTTCAAAATGGAAAAAATGGGGAAAACAGTGGGTGTGGAGGGTCCCGGACCCATTCCAATCGATTCAGGGTCCAGAACTTGGTGGAAATTGATACCCCACACGCCTAGGTACAAGAAATTTCGGAAACATATTCAAAGTGAGTAGATATCCATTTTGACCCGTACCTTCTTCCGGTGGGAGCCAATTGTTCTGAGATCCATTTCATTGGATTCAGCGTCCAAAATTTAGTGGAAAATAATACCCAATACGCCTAAATAGCTAAAAACCTTGAAAATCCATTTTTCGAAATACACATTTTGACCCATAGCCTCATCCAGAGGGCACCAATCGTTCTGAGACCCGTCTCATTGGATTCAGCGTCTAAAAGTTTGTGGAAAATCATAACCCACACGTTTAGGTACCAGAAATCTCGAAAACACGTATTCAAAATGGGTAATAGATAGCCATTTTGACCCATAACCTATTCCAGTGGGTGCCAACCGTTCCGGGACCCTTTTCATTGGATTCAGCGTCCACAATTTAGTGCAAAATGATACCCCACACACCTAGATTGCAAAAAATCTCAAAAATTCATTATTCGAAATTTACATCTTGACCCCTATTCCGCCCAAATTTGGTCCGATCTGGTTGAAAAGTTTCGAGGACCAACTAGAGCCGGGATCGGACCCCTGACCCAAATTTCAGATTTTTAGAAGAATTTTTTACTACCAAAGTTGGCGTGGACGGCGGACGGACATTTTGCTTATTTTGATCTAGACATCTTGAAACGTCCAGAAAATAATTTTGGACCGAATCGGAAGATTGACTTTTTGCATAAAAACTGATATATCTGTAAAATTGATAGAAATTGAAATTTGATGGGATTAAATTGCAACAGACCGCCACGTACCTGACGTTATATGTACTGATTTTGGGTGATTCTCAATTTGATTTGGAAACAATCAATTTTTCAGTAATACGCTGCATCGTTTTCCTTTATGCTCACATCATTATTTAGACATTTTTCCTGATTTCCACAGACTTGGCATGGTGCAAACGCTGACTCTCATCTACAGAGAGCACGGAGTTCTCAAAGGGCTGTACAGAGGCATGAGCATCAACTATCTTCGCGCCATGCCCATGGTCGCCGTGTCTTTCTCCACGTATGAGCTGATGAAGCAGTCGCTTCATTTGGACACGGGGCTCAAACTATGAATTGAAGAAGAATCCGTGAAGAAGAGGCCGTTGAGATCTGAAACAGTACCAACATGGAGAAACAAAGTTCTAGGACCCTAATGAGCAGTTGCGCATTCAAAAAGTTATATTAATTCCCCTCATAACCTATTAGGGACGTTGCGATATTTGAAAATATCGATATTTTTGGTCTGATACTGATATTTTTCTTCCAATATTGTCCTGATATTGATATTTTTACCTGATAATCGGATACTGATTCTTGGTGGAATTATTCGAGCTGGTGGGTCTTTGAAAATTGATCATTTATGATTGTTGTTATACATATATTTTTTATCATCATCAAACCAAAGCGAGAATGTCCTGTGGTATATATCAATAACTAGAAGTTGTAAAGTCCATAATATAATATAATTATGTATATAACAAGGTCCACAGTCTACCCAACCAACACACCAGTGCTGTTGCTGTTGAGTACTATATTTTCGTTTGCTTCATTGTTTCTCTGTGGCTATTCATCTGCTTGTGAACCGTGATAACAGAAAATTGTGGCCATTTTTTTGAAATTAAGTGATGCAAAGAATGCAAAATTTAAGTTGTTGTCCAAATTTATATTTATATTTCTTATAATCCTAGAAAAGGTGCCATTTTGAGCCTCACATTACAATTCCCACCGCTAGGGTACGAACAGACAACTGCGCCCTTCAGGATAGTCACAGAAGGAGCGCCCTCTGGTTCAGTATTTTAGAAAACAACTTTTGGATGCTAGGGAAGGTGCAGCCAGTTAACATCGAACAGTCATTGGGAATAAACCTATATTTGAGTGCCCAGCCTGACTTGATATGTTTCCCAGATTTCCTCTTCGTTTTACGCCTAAAGGAGGCAACCAGCTGCACCTTCTCTAGCATTCAAGAGTTGTTATCTAAAATACTGAACCAGAGGGCGCTCCCTCTGTGACTATCCTGAAGGGCGCAGTTGTCTGTTCGTACCCTAGCGGTGGGCATTGTAATGTGAGGCTCAAAATGGTCCCTTTTCCAGGATTATACGAAATATATCGACATTTTTTGTCTCTTAATAATATTGGAATATTGGTATTTGCATTTGATATTGAAATAGGAAATAAATACATATCAATATTTAGCTATATTGCAACGTCCCTACTCACTATGGATTGTAACGAGCTCACAGGGGTCTTTCCATCTGACTTCAGCAGGCCTAGTAGGTCTAGAAGAGTCTTAAAATCATTATCGATTCTTAAGTCCTTAGTGTACAGGCGTTTCTCGGATCGATAGCTGGAAACTTGGATTGCAAATTATTATTGATATTAACTTACCCTTGATGGAAGGTGAAGGAAACACTTAAAAGTACTTGGAAAACGATTTTATATTCACAAAATCTCTTTGTTGCCAGTACATCTATGCAGAACCCATCCACGGCCTTCTATATGCAACTGTAGTGACGTGATATTTTACATTGTTTTTGATATCCAAACGATCAATGTCATTTGAACACCGAATACAAGATCAATACAACACAGCCTCATAAAAGGTAGGATAGCGACTCTTACATAAAACCTTTTACTGGAAAAACTGAGGCTTCCTGCACTTTTACGCTGATGTTTTTTCATTTGTATCCAAGATTATTGATCGGCTTTTCTATACCGTGACAGACAAGATTTGCTTTTTAATCGTGTAGGAGCCAAGTTTCAATGCAATCAAATTCTGTCAAGCCTGGCTTGGCCGTGATAAGTTTTGTAGATAAAACAGCCAATGTGTATTGAGGAGGAAAATTAAATGTAGCCTTATTCACCCCAGCGCAGTAGTCTAACGCTACTCCTCTAAAAACTATAAAATAATTTAATTAATTTATAAAAATTAAGTACCTGATGGATGAGCTCAGTTCCTCTCCCATCTGAAATAATGTTTTGCATTCCCTCCTCTTGCTCTCTTGGTGATTTCACAGTTACCTTCTGATCCACGTGGTCTAGCCATGACAAACAACAAATAAGTTCACATGTGACCGTGTTATCTGCCCAATTTTAGGCAGTACAAACACACTTGATATTTTTTATTGTGATTATACCCACAAAGTGGTTGAATACTAGGCTGTACAGGAGAAATTAGGTTGTGGTTGTGTAAGTTAGGTATGAAATTTCGATGAAAATTACTTCCATTTTTCATACTTGAGCTCAACGAGCTCATTTCTTCTTAGCGTAGTTACCAGATTATTTTTGAAAATTGTTAAAATTGGTAGTTTTCACCGTTGCGTATGATGATAAACTTTAGGCAGGATAAATCCTTGAGATCGTTTCTTTTATTGTATCAGGTTCAAGTATTTGAAGTATAGTAGAAACTGTTGACGTAAACACTGCTAATTTGAAACAAAACTTTCTCTTGGCTAGGAAAAACAATAGCTAGCAATATCAGTACGTGAGATGAAAAGAGACAATACGTATGTTCCAATGCAGTTATTATTATTATTATTTACTAAGTTTATGAATGTTTCATTATAATAAGAACACTTAATTTGTCAACAAAAGTGTTTGTACTTTGTTCACATTACCACTTGATGAATCATGTGCACTAGATGGTAGGTGGGTCCTAACGTGAAAGTGTACTTAAGTTGTTTAAAATGAAGAATAAATAGATAAATGTTTGCAAATTGCCTCCAATGGTTTGTTATTATGAAGGTGGATGTTGCTGTTGGAGAAAATAATGTTCTGCAGAACATCCTGTATCCTAGTTGTAGATTTGTTGAGCAAATAGATCAGAAAAGCTGTTTAAATGAGTAACAAAACGCATTTATCATGCAACTTGTGTGTGAGGCCTCTCGATCCTTTTCTATTTCCTCCTAATCTGAAAAATGTCATCTGTAACAAAATGACCACTGTTATAAGTTAGTGGGAGCATCCATTTTGCCTAAGATGCAGATGGGGGCTGTCGACGTCAGCAGTAGAGGCTTGACGATGTCTTCACGTCAAAAGTGCTCGCATACTGCACCAAATGAGTTAAGGTGGTGGTGGTTGTATGACCTAGTAGAGTAGGGATGTTGCGATACCACCGAAATATCGATACCCGTTTTGATGCAATATTTATCACCTTGCAGTACCGATATTGATATTTTTTCAGTATCGACACTTAATATTTTCCTTCTAGCATCGATACTCAATAATATTATAACAAAAGTATCGATATTTTGATACTATTGAATCAAACGTATAATTTATATGCTTCTTTGTTTTAAATCGTGAATGCATTTTATATAATTTTTCGTCATTCAAAAAAAGATCAGCACAGATTTATGATTATTAAAGGACTACAAGTCTACAAAAAATGCCAATAAATAGTCTTGAGGATACTTACTCGGGGAAAAAAATTGTAACCACAAACTCATTTAAAAAAGCTGGAGAAACCTGCCGTGAAAAAGCAGCTCTTCTAAATATCCATTCAGCACTGGCAGGAAGACTCATTTTATCACTCTGAATGAAACCAAAATTAGAAAAAACTACTTACAAGCAAGCTCGTGACACGATGATGATACACAACTTTCGTGGCATTTAATAGAAGTATATGTTGGAAGATAAGTTTGAAAAACTACACAGGTCTCGGGTGAGCAAATTTGTCGAAATTAAGTTGTGAAACGAGGGTATTTTCACCGTCTGGGTTTGTGGTGGGAATTTTTTATTCGTTTGTAAGAAATAGGTACTTATTTCAATAATGAGAAAATATAGGAGAAATATCAAAGAGTATTGTTTATAAAGTATCGATACAAATATTGGGAGTATCGGGAGAAAAATATCGATACCACGATGTATAGCAACTTCCCTACCGCTACAATGTAAAAAAAATTGCAAAAAGTAATGTCGTTTATTCAATGTTGAAATCCCATGAAGTTATCCTGATAAAAAGAAATAGTTTAGAGCGATTTCTTGTACCGAATTGTGACCAAAGTTGTGCCAAGGCGTCGAGAGGAGAACTGCATCCCATTCCAGGCCCTCTAAGCTTATCACTCCATTTGGAGTAGAGCAGTCAACAACAATATCATCTCTCTAATTATCATCATTCAACCTTTAACCTTTGTAATCCTATATCCCTTTTCTACTTGTTTTCCCAGCATTTTGTTAAAAAATGTAAAGTTTTGGGTTTCAAAATATTTATTGGCGCCTTGCCTTGCCCTACCCCCACTACTTTTTTTTATCCCGAGAAAATTCCTGGAACTTAACTATACGACCCCATCATCCATAAATTACTTTCAAAAGATGCAAAAGGTTCGTCTTGCTTGCTGGAACCACTTCGTAATCATTCTGCCTCAACATTCGACAGCAACCTTCCGCCTAAAATGAAAAATCACTCACAAAATTTGAAATTTATTTTTTTAGTAAATTTATAAATCATTTGAAAAATCCAGATCAGTGATAACGTCGGTGACCACTCGTTGTAAATTGACAAAAATTATTATATTTATTACCGGTATTGAATCGTCTTATTTTCTCATATTTTATACATAATTATTTTCTCAAATAAAAATCACCTGGCATATTGGGTCGTTTACTTCGTCCCATCCCATCAACGTGCGGGTTCAACGCATACAAATAACTTGTATAAATTCGTATATAAATTAAATTTATTTGTTCGATAAAGCAGATAAAAATTGTAGATTCCTGCAAACAAACAAAAAGAAGGAGGACAACTCCAGTGAGACACCAGTGTGAAACGTTCATACAGTAATTATAACTATCGAACTGAAATGTTATACGTCGAAGGGTTTCCCTTTACAAGCTTATCCTAGTGAAAAACAAGCAAGTAAAGAAAAGAAAAGGAAAAATTCTGTACAATTAGACACTGATAAAACGATCGGTACGAAAGGGGAGAGGGGGTTGCTAAAAAGGGTTTTTTACCACAAATTTCATGTAATTAGAGACTAATAAGATGCTGCAATATGGAAAGGCGCGAGTTGGTGTTCGTTTTGGCAGAGGTGGTCACAATTAAATGTATTCATTTATTCAATTTGTTTTGTAAGGGAACTGAAAATTGAAGGTCATAATGATGAATGTAAAGGTTCATTTAGAATATGAAAACTTACCTTTTTATTTTTTTTCTTAAATTCGAAAAATTCTTTCCAAAAATCTTCAGATGTATGCAAAAGTTTCCGTATTGTTCATAGCCATTTGCCAGTTATTTTGTTCGCACGTTGACGAACAATTCAAAAATAAATTAAGCTTGATAATGGTTACGTAGAAGAGGAGTATCAAAAGCTAGTAATAAACCAGTTTGCTTTTCAATAATTATTTCCTGCGAAAAATGAATAATGAATTATTGGTAAATTAAGCGCGCCCAAATGTTAGTTCTACGTTTAATTATTAAAAGGTTGAAATTGGTGTATTTCGAAGTAATTGAAGGGGTTGGGAGATAAGTAGGTTGATTGTCATAATTTACAAACTAAAGCGTTCAACAGGCGCAGTGAACATTATCTGGGAAAGTGACGAGGTAAGTAAATTTGATGTGTGCCTCTGCCCAATCCAATTTGACACGATTAACTTTAGGTTGGTTTCAGTTCTGGCGAACGTAGCCAATCGTTCAACCAAGAACTACTGGTCGGAATAGATTCGAGATGAACGTCGTTTTTACGCAGTCGTCCTGAATAAAATATAAAATATCCGAAACGTAGTCGATTAGCCCCCTCCAGGCCCCACAACACCAACACCGCACCTTTTCATTTTGAACCGCTCCACATACTTTCATTCCTTAGGATTATAATCATTCATTACAATTCTAAAAACAATTTCCTTTTACAAAAACTCCGACGCTTTTCGCAGTTAACGTAGGGGAAACGGGGAATTCGAAACTACAAAGGCGATTTACATTCAGGGGAAGGGAGGGGTTAAAACGAACCGCTTCATTTTTTTTTTGTGAAATACCTACCTACACAAGGATTTGATTCAAAATCACTAGCAGCAGCCCCAACCATTTTTTAACCATAAAAATCAAGTCAAAAAAGCATACATTACAGTTCATGTGTATCGTTCTTGTACCGGAGAACTAGAGTTAGAATTTTTTTTTCCAGATTACTTAAATACAACTAGCATGTAAATTTTTTTTAGTTTTCTCATTCTCAATTTTGTTTTGTGTAATTTATTGTATGGTATATATAATTATGTATAAGTATTTATAATGAAGGTCGAACCCTTCTTAGAGGAAATAGTCGGGAGTCCTTCGCGTGACGTGAGGCTCCCCGCGTCTTGGTGCAGGATCAAACTGGAGGCTGCAAAAAAGTAAAGAAAATGGTAAATGAACATCGCAATTATGATAATTTTGAAAAAACGCAATACAATTAACATTTTGGGACAACATTACTTTAGTCATCTAGTAATAAAAAAGCTTGATTCGCGAAATTTTCCGAACTTTTTGTGACGTTTGTGGTTTAATCATACAGACCCAGATAGGGGGGAACACGCTCAAATTAACCACGAATAACTTCAGGAGGGCAAACTAAAATAGTAGTTCTTCAGCTTCAAGTAGAAATCTTTTGAGTGAAAAGATCTCATAACGAAATAGGACAGACAAAATATCCGTGCCATCAAGTCACATAGACTCAACAATTATTCGTAATGGTAAAATACACGGGAACGGGTTCTCGCTACGGTATATTGATATTTACAAATGGAGGAAACACAATCTATTCATTTTTCTTCAATAACCATCCTGGAAGAGAAACTGCATCAGTTATGGTTATCGTCATCTTTGGGGATGAAAGGTAATTAAACGCTGCAAATTCATTCACGGAAGTTGGTTATTCCCAACCAGGAGCATGGAGACTCGTCCAAATCGATTCAGCGTCCAAAAATCAGTTGAAAATGTTACCCCACACGCCTAGGTACCAGAATTTCAAAAAAACCAGATTGGAAATAGGAAGACAGACACCCATTTTGACCCCAAACCTCTTCCGGTGGGCACCAATCATTCCAGGACCCCTCTCACCCTTAATTTTGGGTCCGATCGGGATGATAAGTTTCGAGGACCCACTAGAGCCAGGAACGGACCCCTAACCCAAATCTCAGATTTTTAGAAAAATTTCTATTACCAATGTCGGCGTGGACGGCTGACGGACATTTGATTTTTTTGATCAAAGATCCAGACTTTGAAACGTTCAGAGGACAATTGTGGGCCAAATCGGAGAGATTGACTTTTTGCATAAAAACATAGGTTGATTATTCAAGTAATAACCAACCAAAATATGAAATTTTGGTCAGGGGCCCGTTTCCGCCTTTAGTTGGACCTCGAAATATTTCTACCTATTCTTCCATTTGAGAAACTTCTATTTGGTGGAAGGGGGGTAAGGGTCAAAATGTGTTTTCTGAAATATGGATTTTCGAGAATTTTGGTGATCTAGGCGAGTGGGGTATCATTTTCCACTCAATTCTGGACGCTGATTCCAATGAAAGGGGTCCCGGAACGATTGGCACACTCTAGATGAGGTTATGGGTCAAAATGGGTATCTATTACTCATTTTGAATACGTATTTTCGAGATTTCTGGTACCTAGGCGTATGGGGTACCATTTTCCACTAAATTTTGGAATGAGTCTCAGTGCTCCTGGTCCGAGGAATGACCATAGAATTGGAATGAGGTGGAATTCTGTATGTATATTGTAAACTTACTTCTAATAAGTAAGTAATTACTTCTATGATCTGCCTAGGTAATGTACTCAGTTTTCCCGTCTACCACATTCATCAAGAACGACTTTTAAAGTCGAAAATAGCGAATATTGACTAAATTATTGGGAATGAATAAGCAGGGTACCGCATGCGTTCAATAATGCGGCAGTTGGCGTAGCGCCCTTTAAAGGGTTGAAAATTGTTCTCAAACAACCAATTTAGATCTTAATTTAGAAAATTGGTTTCAAAAATTCGTCTTTTCAAACGTCGGAAATCTGTGTAAATTAGTTTATACCTTCTTCAATCACAGAAGCTAAAATTAGGTGCTCTAATTAGTTCATTATTCGACTTACAATGAATACTTTTGTGCGTCATCGAGTTCCATAATAGCTGCTTGATTACCGCATCGGTAACAGTAGTTGGGCGCTGAAAAGATGGTTACCACATTTCGATCGTGACACCTGCAAAAGTGGAAAGGTTATTTGAATTTGACAGCTGATTTATGTGGTACTCGACGGATAAACGGCGATTGCTCGGGTGCCTCACCAATTGTAGCCTTCCATAACAAGTTGATGAGCCCTGGATACCAAAGTGAGACCGTTAGAATGATTGAACGTTTCAGAAATATCTTGACCAAAGGTGTAGCCCGCGCCTCGTGGAGAGATGCCCCAACCGCCTCTGTCGTCTGGGTCGGACCATAGGAGGTCGCACATTGGTCCCTGCAACACGTGAAATGGATATAAATGTCTGAATCTGCAATGAATTGGAAAGTTTGGTTAGAAATCTTCCGTCTTCTCACCTCGTGAGGAACTTCTTGGAGGCGGTCTAGCGCCCTTATGTGATCCAGAGTGTCAATGCTCGGTGAAAGACCACCGTGGAGGCAGAAAATCTGACCGTTGACCAAAGCCGTGAGAGGCAGGTAGTCGAACAGGTCAGTAAAATACTTCCAGACGATGGCGTTTCCGTATTTCCTCAGGCATTCGTCGTAGAAACCGTAGACTTGAGTGATTTGCCGCGACTCATGATTCCCTCTCAGGATAGTAATTCTTTCTCGGTACCTCACCTGAAAAAAAAAAAGAAAAAGTCGAACTTGTAGAAAATGGACGAAATTGCGATGTTAAAATAGAACATGTTTTCTTCTCCGAATATTCCCTCAGACTGGATTCTACAGAGTAAATCATCCACTCAACCCGAATTCGAGGAGGAATTCAAGCCAGAAGCGAATCCCTTAGACGAACTCCAGAGGAGAGTCATCTGCACCGAGAAATCTTCATCGGGGCAGCACTATTTATTATTATTTTTTTTAACAGAGGCAAAGGCATGTGTGTAATAAGTCTCCCAGATTAAACAGTTTTATTTCCTCAAATACATTCAAGGCAACCGTGCACTATAACTGAACAACCGAAGGATGGCTTCAAGCAGCAATACCCAATTTGTGAAAAGGACCTGTTCAATCCAACCAAAAGCCAGAGAAGAGGAGGTACGAAAATGGAAGAAAAGCCCCCAAATAGTTGTTAATATTTATTTTAAAAAAAAATGTTTTGTGAGATATTTGCTGGAATGACGACTAGAATTTCAGTAAAACTTGTAACTTAAAAATACGTTCGGTACTTGATCGAGCCTGAATCCTGCCTAAAACCACCTTTCATGTAAACTCCAACAAATTCTGGTTGGCTAGCCCGATGAATAATCGACCTATATTTCCATTGCCGATTTCAGTAGTAGATTTAGAAATTTCTAAAAGTAAGAAATTTTGGTCAGAGACCGTTTCTGGTTATGATTGGTTCTTGATACTTTTCAACCCGATCGGACCAAACCAGGGGTTAAAATGAGTATTTCAAAAAATGGATTTTTGATATTTTCGGCGATCTAGGCATGTGGGGAATCATTTTCGAATAAATTTTGGAAGCTAAATCCAATGAGATGGGTCCCGGAACCATTGGCGCCCACTTGAAGAGGTTATGGGTCAAAATGGGTACCTGTCCACCCATTTTGAACGTGTTTTTGAGATTCCTTGTACCTAGGCGTGTGTGGTGTCATTTTCCACTAAATTTTGGACACTGAATCGATTGGAATGGGTCCGAGACACGCCAAACCCACTGTTTTCCCCATGTTCGACGATTTAGGCAGTGTGGGGTATTGTTTTAGACTAATTTTAGGACTCTGAATCGATTGGAATGAGTCTCCTTGCTCATGGTCCGAGAAATAACCAACCCCCAAAAGATTTCATATAGGGCTTTTGAGTTTTAGTAAAACTTGTAGCATTACAAAGAGAAAAATATATAAAAAATTGGCAATGATCGATAAATGCTATTTTAGTTTAAATTTTCATATTTTGTAACATGATGGATTTACGTCCACGTCTGGTTGGTAGCGAGGTGATAAATCTGGAACTATGTCGCCAATAAAAAATGATAATAAGAAGCTCAACAGGCCATTGACGTCGACAACTGACGTACCTCTCAGATCGAAAAAATGTAAGTCACCAGCAAGAAACGATCTCAGATGACGAACTCAGCCGAATGACGAGTTCACGATCGAGCTCAAGCGACTCAACTTCGTATGCACTTCGATTTCATCACTGAGGTTGAAGAATTGTTTGAAAAATTGTTCTTTCGCTCGTAAGCATCGGGAGAATGTCAATCAGAACGAGGCTACTCAGTCGAGCTAAGGTCATCGATGAGCGATGCGCAGAATGAGTCACGCTATGTGGTCGAAAATCGATCAGCGGAGATTCAGTTTTAAAATATCAGTCAGAAAACCAACCCTGAGTACATCACCGAACGCCTTTCAACAATTAAAAATGGCATGGGGTTCCAAGTTTCTTTTCATTTTGGAGAATTCCGGAAAGACAATTGATTGAGAGATAAAATGCATAAATGAAATTCTCCCAAGTAGCGGCGCTATGATTTTAACAGAAAAAATTAGACCTCTAAGTCGATTTCAGAGTCACGAATTTACTGGTAAATGCTACCCAACACTCCTGGGTCTCCAAAAATCAATTTTTTTAAAATACACATTTCGCGCCCTGCCTTCGCTTAGGGCAATTGGTTCATAAATGATCTCAATTTATTCAGCGTCCATTTTTTCTATGAGTAGTGTTCATCTTCTGGCGTATTGTTTAAAAGTTATAAAAGTTGCCATTGTTTTTTGAAGCTACTAAATCAGTTCCATGCTACTCGTAGCAGGCATCAAAGATGTCTTAAAAAACGTCTCATTGACGTGAGAATGGTAGATAAAGCAGGAATTGGCCTCTCGGATTGAAAACTTGGTAATCATTGACGCCAATACGATCTCAAGACACGAACTACCAACTTTACAGCGAATTCGTGCCGAGCTCGAGTATTCAGCACTGTTCATATGCGCAGTTAGATCGTCACGGAGGTAATCCAATTCCAACAAGTGAAAATTTCCTCTTTATTTATTATTATTTATTATTATTATTTATTATTTATTTTATTGAGGCGCTGAAATTGCTGGATTAGTATGCTCAGCCAATTTGGGAAAAAAGTTTCAAATTGTTTCTCTGTGGCATATAGTTCTAGATTTCCGTTAAAAAGCGGGACAAAAAAGAATTTTTTTCCCCAAAAAGTACCAACTTTCGAAATTATTTTCCCTCTACCATAGGTACCCACTTTCAGCGTGCAGTTCACGAGATGATTCGATTCAGTATCTAAACTTCAGTTGAAAATGGTACACCACACACGATTACACCTTAAAAATATCAAAAAACGACTTTCAACATACCCCTTTTCACCTATACGCCCCCATTTGGGACAACCGAAAAGCGTTAGGCGCAACTATGAACCGAAAGGAGTTCATGTGCTTAATTTAAAATTCGTCTTTAACCATTTCACAGGCCTTCTTTGGTCTAGAACGAGAATTAAACGTTTAAGGGGAAAGTTTAACTTAGTTTTTGGTCGATTACAAACGTATTATTAGAATAGAAAACTGTAAATTGAGGGATTTTGATCATTTACACAGAGTTTTTCATTTTATGACACGCCTTATCCAATAATTATTACTTTAATTGTCTTCATATTGAGCAAATTTTTTTTTAAATCGACGAAAAGTTATAAGGTTTTATCTCTTTTTGGTTGTTTATTGGATAATCAAACAATATTTTCATGCAGGAAGTCAATCTCTCCGCTTCAGCCCAAAATTCACTGGTCGTTTCAGGGTGTCTAGATCAAAATATGCAAATGTCCGTCCACGGTCCACGCCGAGTTTGGTAGTAGAAAATGTTCTAAAAATCTGAAATTTCGGTCAGTGACCCGTTTCAGGCTCTAGTTGGACTTCGACACTTTTCAGCCCGATCAGACCAAATTTGGTGGGGCAGGGGCCAAAATGTGTATTTACAGTGGTACCTCGCGATACGATCTTAATCAGTTCCTGGACCGGGATCGTATCGTGAAAAAATTGTATAATGAACAATGTAATCTTATGTAATTTAATTTAAACTTAAATTTGAGGTGATACATCATCGTCTTCACTTTCTTTTCTAGTTTTCTTACTAGAAACACTAGCTTCTTTACTTTCTGGGGCACTTCTCTTCCAAAAATATCTATCTAAAGAAGCCTGTTTCTGACGACTCCTCAAAGTATTTCGAAAATGACTCATACAATTGTTATTCACATTGTCCATTGCTGTACGCTCACGTGAGGTTTGCCGAAGCGCGCCAACTTGTGGCAAGAGATATCAGGATCGTATCGCGAAAAACGTATCGTTTCGCGAGCACAAATATTTGCGATATTCCACATCGTATCGTGAACCCATCGTATCGCGAGGTACTACTTTACTTCGAATGAATTTTCAAGATTTTTGGCAATCTAGGGGTGTGTGGTATGATTTTCGACTAAATTACGGACGCTGAAGCCAATAAGACGGGTCTCTGAGCGATCGGAGCCTACCGGAAGAGGTTATGGATTAGAATGGGTATCTGTCTACCTATTTCAAAAGTTGGTTTTCGAGATTTTAGGTACCTAGGCGAGTGGGGTATCATTTCCCACTAAATTTTGGACGCTGAATCGTTTGGAATGGGTCTCCATGCTGCTGGTCCGAGGAATAACCACCCCACGTGGAATAATTTGCAGCGTTTTTCGTTGAGAAGACATGAAAATGTTGCAATTACATTGAGCAGAGATTCAATCTCCCATTCAGTAGGTCTCCATTGAGAAGTTATCCCCCGCCACGAAAACAACCCCGCCGCATGTTGACGGCCGGGGAAACGGAGTGGGCGACGGAGACGAGGGCAAACGGAGAGCCTCACATACAGTCGATATTTCAATTTACCGCCCCCGAGTACTCGCACGGAGATCCCGAACGGGGCGACCCTCCAGAGCTAATTATAGAAGTTGCGAGTCCCGGGGGGTGGCGGCGCCCGCTAGCGGCTCCCGGTAGCGGCTCCCTGGATGTTTTCACCGCGTAGGTGGGACGGCGGATCTGGCTCACCGGGCGGAAGCTGGAAACTTTTCCCCCCACCCCAATCGCAGTTCTAGATGTTCATCGAAGGCTGAAATTAGTAGCTCAACAAGTGAATCTTGTGTTCTCAGACGTAACAATACTGTCGATTTTCCCTTCGTAAGATTTTAATATGTGGTTTGCCAAGGCCCAACGTGAACTTTCCAAACAGAACAGAACACTTCTACACCTAAATCTCTTCAAAACCGCACATTATTTAAGCTAAAATGGGTTATGTGTTAAAAACTACCACATTTTCCATATTTCATTGTCAACTCGAATTCGGACAGAAATAATAATTCGTATAGTGAAAACACTTTATTCAAAGTAAATGTACTCGGTGGTTCACGAGAACGTACCCAAATTCAAATAGTCATACAAATGAATGTTGCAGTCGTACATCTATTCCATTTAAATTTTCTGTAGAAAAATACTTGCAATTCTGTGTTTTTCAAAAAATGGATTTTTTTTGAGATTTTTGGCGATTTAGGCGCGTGGGGTATCTTTTTCCATTAAATGTTGGACGCTGAATTCAATGAAACGGGTCCCGAAACGATTGGCACTCACCAGAAAAGATTATGGGTCCAAATTGGTATCCACCATTTTGAACGTGTTTTCTAGATTTCTAGGACCTAGGAGTGTGGGGTATTCGACTAAATTTCGAATGCTGAATCTATTGGAATGAGTCTCCATGCTGCTGACCCGAGGAATAACTAACCCCTGTGAAGGAATTTGCAGCGATTTTACTCTCCTTTCTCAATCGGACAGGGAACCGGGTATGGTGGATTTAAAATGAAGTTGAAACATTTTCCTTCACGGACGCAAAATAAACAAATTTTGGTATTATGATCAAATCAAGAAAGGATAGCACCACGTGAATACACAACGGTAAAAAAAAAAAAAAAAAAAAAAAAAAAAAAAAAAAAAAAAACATGGTGCTTTTACCATACCCTTTACTATTTGACAATTTTGTGGTTGTTGCTTTGCGTGCTCGCTAAACCGGTTGAGCGCAATGGAGAAAAAATTGGTTGAGAGATGAGAGACCATTTTCATGAAATTTTGAGTAGAATCCGAAGCTGCAATAAGAAGTGGAGGTTCCCATTTAAAATAAGAATGTTAGTGTCAAGAAATGCTTTTTGTTTACTCTCATTTGGACGATTTTAGGAGGGTGACACTCGTGTATGACCTGTATATCGACCATCAGCTTCCATAAAGAAAAAAAAAATTGCTCACATACGATATACCCGTACACTCAGAAGCTCCAAAAATCTGCTCTGTTGTGTTAGCATCACAAGGTCCAATTCTGTCTGAAATAACGACAGTCGCTATCGGAAGAATATCGAGTAATGAAAGAGGCTTGTCACATGATCGATATACTCTTTCACTTCATCGCAGCCCATTGAGCCGAGAAGGACGGCAAATAATTAAAATGTCATTGAGAAAACGAGTAAGGACGATGCGGAGAATCATTTATCGGTTACCATCGGCGCCCTGTCAGACGCTTGGTGGTGGAATGACATTGGCATTGACTCTTCACTATCAACGGGCAAAAATTTCAGCGATAAAACATACCGGTCGATAGCCCAACCAGGGAGGAGAGGGGAGTAGAATTTATTTGTCTTTTCAAATAACCACCGTATTGAGATTAGCAATATTATTAGAGTACTCTATTTTGGAGCATTTCCAAATGTTCGAATCGTATGTTTTCAATTTTGTTTGTTAAGTCAATTAAATTTGATAAATTCTCAACTCAATTGGGAAGCATTGAGTCCACCTGGTTATCAGGAAGCTGAGGAATATGCACTGAAACTGCATGCCAGTCCGTGAACACAGAAGCAGACATGTGAAGTGAGTATAGTATACAGGATGACCTGCGGGCTGCCCCCCCCCCCCCACCAATAAAGGAGAAAACAGCAAACTTATCTTTGAATCTTTATACTATATTTGCTAAGATCTCAATCATATTAGCGCACTCCTCGCAACTGAGACAAACTTATTTTAAATGGGAACCCCAATTATTCATTGCAGATTCGGCTTCTACCCAAAATTCTATAAAAATGTGATCTCTCAACCAAGTTTTTTTTATAGCGCGCAACTGGTTCAGCGAGTACGCAAAGTTGCGCAACCCCAAAACTATCAAATAGTGGATGATGGTGAACTCGAATGTGTGGCACATAAATTTACATTGCTTTTTAACGCTGATTCAAGCGATGCTACCCCTTACTTGATTCGAATAATTTTTTGCAAAATAATAACAGAAATGTAATCATTTTTCGTGAAAACAAATCATCTTTTTTTCCTCATCAACTCGTGGAACACCTTGTACATCGTACTACATAGCGCATTCAAGTGATGGGGGGCAAAAATCGTTCGTATCTGATAAATTTTATTTTTAGGCTGATTTCCCCTAAAATCTTCAGATTGGATTCGCATTAGAAGGATGTGAAATTTGCCGTTCTTTCTGAGAATATTCTCAGATTTGTGAAAGGTCCAAGAATGAAGAAGTTACGACCATTTTTGAGGAAAGGAATAAAAAATAAAAACATAAATAAATCAAAAACAATCAGGAAAGGAGAAAAGTTCAGGAGTCACTATTTGGTTAGTTATTCCTTGAAATAATCATGAATGTTTTCATGCAAAAGGTCAATCTCTCCGATTCTGCCCAAAATTCTTCAGCCCGATCGGACCTAATTTTTGCAGAGTAGGGGTCAAAATGTGTACTTCGAAAATTTGATTTTCGAGATTTTTAGAGATCTTTGGGTATCATTTTCCACTAAATTTTGGACGCTGAATCCAACGGAATGGGTCCCAGAACGCTTGGCACCCACCGGAAGAAGTTATGGGTCAAAATGGGTACCCATGTACCCATTTTGAATGTGTATTTTCGAGATTTCTGGTACCTAGGCGTGTGGGGTATCATTTTTCACTAAATGTTGGACCCTGAATCGATTGGAATGGGTCCGGGACTCGCCACACCCAATTTTTTCCCTTGTTGAAGAAATGAGTCACCATGTTGTCCGAGGAATAACCAACCCCTGTGAAAGAATTTGCATCGTTTTGTAGGAAATTTCCTGTACAATCTGTATTTTCGGGGTTGACAAATTTCTACCTGAAAACTCTGGATAGTAATAGTGATTTAAAAATGGATGCTGAAATGTTCACTCATCAGAATGAACACCATGAGGGACCAAAAACCCTCGAGGGAACCTCATGTACGCGGGTAATTGAATGAAACGAAAGCGATCTACTTTCGATTTCGAAATCAAACATACGTATGAGGGTCCGTGTAAATGCCATCGAACGACTTTCTCGCATAAAAAAAAATCCATTCATTGGATAGCTTCGCAGTCTTCGTGTGTGGATACCCGAGCTGTCGAGCCGGAACTAATAGGATCCGAATGAAAACGTCGAAAGGATGCGCTGTGGGCGGGTATTGCGCCAGTTTGGCTCTTTCGACGCTACTGAATCGTTTGATCGAGCAATGGCGTAATCCGAGTAACCTCGCAGCCAAACGATTCATTAGATGCCACTTGAGTATTCATACAGATGAAGTATGCGTTGGCAAAGTTACTCAGTTTATTTTGCAGGACCCGTTGAAGACGTAGAGGAATCTATACGTTTCAGTGTTCAGTGGGTTCCGACCTGATAAAGCGCCCGATAGTGTTCAGTAACAAAATCTACACACCAATGTCCGGTTTTGGTTGGTTATTCCTTGAATAATAAACTGATGTTTATGCAAAAAGTCCAAAGGTTTTTTCTGGGCGTTTCAGAATGCCTAGATCAAAAAATCTGTAAATTCTTAGACACGGGTTGGTTATTCCTCGAATGGGGGAAACAGTGGGTGTGGCGGGTCCCAGACCCATTCCAATCGATTCAGGGTCCAAAATTTAGTGGAATATGATGATACCCCACATGCCTAGGCACCAGAAATCCTGACACATACAAAATGGGTGGATACATACCCATTTTGACCCATAACTTCTTCCGGTGGGTGCCAATCGTTCTGGGACACACATCATTGAATTCAGCGTCCAAAATTTAGTGGAAAACTATACCCCACACGCCTAAGTAGCAGAAATCCCGAAAACACATTCAAAATGAGTAATAAATACCCAATTTGACCTATTACTTCTTCCAGTGGGTGCCAATCGTTCTGGGACCCGTTTCATTGGATTCACGTCCAAAATTTAGTGGAAAATGACACCCTACTCGCCTAGATCGCCCAAAATCCATTTTTCAAAAAACACATTTTTGAGCCGAATCCGAGAGGTTGACCATTATCATGAAAACATTGGTTGATTATTCAAGGAATAACCAACCAAAAGTCAAATGTCCGTTCACCGTCCACGCCGAGTTTGGTAGTAGAAAATTTTCTAAAAATCTGAAATTTGGGTCAGGGGTCCGTTCCTGGCTCTAGTTGGTTCTCAAAACTTTTCAGCCCGATCGGGCCAAGTTTGGTCGGGGTAGGGGTCATAATGTGTAATTTCGGTGATCAAGGCTTGTGGAGTATCATTTTTCATCGAATTTTGGGCGCTAAATCCAATGAAACGGGTCCCAGAACGATTGGCGCCCAAAGTTATGGAGGCTGAATCGATTTAAGTTAGTCTCCATGCGCCTGGTCCATAATAACCAACCCCCGTGAAAGAATTTGCAGCGTTTTTCATGAAAAATAATGAAATTAACTCGATAATTGTGCCGTCTTATGTTTGGTTCGTCGACCTAGAAGCTGTACGAAGCATACGAACTCCGATATGTGACACATGAATTATCATCGTTTCTTAACGCTGATTTTTAGTCCAGTTGAGAAAGGAGTGGGAAAGAAACCCTACAAATCAAGGAAATTTTATATCAAAACACGCGCAAAACCCGTGATTTTGGTTGGTTATTCCTCAAATAAGAAATGCTATCCGGTTCTTGATTTGACCAAACTTTTTTGGTATTTTGTTGGATGGGGAGACCCCGTTGCAGTGGTACAAGTGCTGCTTGCTACAGGTTTTAGCGTGATTCTGCCTCCACTTCTCGATTTACCACTGAATTTCTCGAACCACTGAGTTCCTCTAAAGACTCATGTTCATAAAAAGATGCTTCTTACAGCGAGTACCTATCAAGCAATCATCACCCATCATTCCTAGGGAGAAAAAAAGAACTTATTTGTTGTGAATTAGTTATCACCAGCTCAACCAAGTCAAGAGTTGCCTTGATCTGAACCACTGGAAGAAGTTGCAATTTTTCAACTCTGGATTTACAGATCGAACATTGACAGATAATAGTAATAATATATAAGATATATAGTAATAAGATAATAGATAGATCTAAAATTCATTAGAAGAGAACGCTTTCTGGACGCTGTGAGGCCTTTGGCTCTTACACGACCCAAGTAACTTGTGGAAACCTATTGCAGATAAAAATAGTGATAATTAGTCTTGTATTTCCACATAAATAGACAATGTTGAATCGATTTCGGCTGTTAGGCCATCATAAGTAACAGTAATAAATTACAGTAAATCGCCAAAATCGATTCAACGTTGTTTGCGTGTTTTTGTGGAAAACAAGATTATTTCTAACCATTCCCATCTCCTTTGGCGCTTTTTCGTAGAGGCCTCCATAATGCTTGAGTCAGACCCTGTTCATACAGCAAAGAATGTGAATCGTGGTTACTTCAACAGTGATATTGGCCATATTTGATAAGATGACGACTCAACTGCAGTTGTTCTTAAAGGCTCTCAGAGAGGCAGGTGTCAAGTTGAATGCCAAAAAGTGCCAGTTGTTGCATCAGAAAATTCCAACCAGGGTCATGTGACCTCAAAAGATGGAAGTAACAGACCCAGACAAGGTTCAACAATCTGGCTAACATGTACGAAGTAGCTGGGTTCCTTCATGTTTTTGGTCATTACCTAACTTTTACACCAAAAGAACCATCAAACTACAAGTTAGCCGACTCAATGAGTACAATTCATAAATTCCCCATTCTTAGGCAAAAATGCGACCTCATATTTTCAACCGGTTCCCCGCATTAATGTGCCCCACATTCGCTGTCGTCTAATATGACACCTTCCATCCTATTACCAATTACAAGTTCCCTATTAACTGAGCAAACCCCCAAGAGTGCAAAATATAATTTTTTGATCTTCCGCCAGATTATTCTCATGCGTGTGTTTACTGATGAGAACGAGTCGCCAAGATAAGGACTTGTTTGCGAGAGATAACCCCACTTTATTCATCCTTTTTTTAAATATTCGACGAGAATGAATGAAAACACGCCACGTAAAACGAGTGTATGTAAACTTTTTTTTTTTTTCATTCTTCAAAACGATACGAATGGGCCAGTCAATACAAACGTCAGACCTCGTAAATCAGCATGTAGTTTTTCGTATGCTTTATGTTCCTCAGATAAATTTACACCAAATTTTGCATTTTGATAACCATTTGCACAGGGTATCTAAAAAAAGTTCCAAATTGTTTTCATCAAAAAAGCGCCAAAGGTATTGCAACGTTATGCACTACATACCCAGCAGCATTGCAACGATGTGAGACCAACAGGACGCTTTCCAAATGTATTTGTGGCAAAAATGCAGCCAAATAAAAACAGGTGATTTTTCCAAAAGGGAAAATTTCGTACTGATCGAAAATAAATAATTAAAGAATACTGAATTAAGAGAAACAAAAGCATAATTTTCTATAAATCCCCATTGACACTATATTTGGATTTCTGAAGCAGCTATAACGATTATTTTCATAATATTTTTGCCGGACGGATAGTCCAACAATAGACCACAACAAAAGATCTCAAAAAAATCTATCATATGAAGGCATTCATGGCCTTGTAATTGGCCATTTCATGGAGAGCTGAATCAGTTAGCATAGTGGTGCAGATTAGACCACGTTCTTGAGGAAACCCGAAAAAGTCTCTAAATACTACAAGTACGTTTTTCAGGGTTGAAAAATTGGGAATTTTATTGAGAAACCTTAACGAACTGGAACAAAAAATAGAAAACTACGTGTAGATTTGCGAAGTTTGTCTTTTTCCCCCATGACTGACCTAGGCTGGGGTGAGGGTATGAAGTACTCGAACCTTGAAGAAAGACAAACAGGTTTTAGGTTAGAATCGATTGTCCTCGGCCAAACTAAACCTGAACCAAGCGTACTTTCACTACCCTGACCATTGTCTATCACAGGCGCGAGTTCTCCTCCCAACAACGGGTTTAAAACCTTCAACAAATCACAGTGAATGGTTTCATACACTCATGGAACCCCCTGTCATCGTTAAACGAACCCTCCATTCAGTTAAAAACTCAAAGAAAAAGATCACGAGGAAAAATGAGACTGACGGTAGCCCGCCTTTTCGTTGTCAGGACTTGTGCCAAAAAAACTCCACCAGACTGGGTCGATCGCTTTTAATCAATTTTTCAAACTTCTTCCTAAGATACGTTCTATTTTCGGTCGCGGAAGGCTTATGGGAAGCTGCTGCAAGGAAATCATTGCACAATTCTCTCAGAAATGTTCAAAATTCCTGTTGAGATTCAGATGTTTTTGGATAAAGCATACGGCAATGTTCATCTTGACACCGTTGAATTCAACACAGATTTTGCACCCTTGCTTCTGTCTCAGCAAAACTTATTTTGATATTGGAAATCAAGTTGTCCATTAAAATGAACACCTAAAGAGTAAAGTGTGGGACGATGATAGTAAACAGAAAAATCAATTAGTAGAGATAAAATTGGTGCAAAGAACGAATAAAAAGTTTGCTAATGCAGAGCCTGGTTGATCTTGTTGGCAGTCTCCTTACCCAATGCAGAAACATGATTTGTCATTGCAGTCATGCAATGAATTTATCTAGCTGGGCGTACAACACAGGAGAATAGGAATGATCCGTGAGCATCGAAATTTACAATAAAACCGTCGTGACAGCTCTCTGAAGGCAGCCACCAAGGTGCTGCAGGCAGGCTCCTCTTAGAAATGGCCAACAACTGCTTCCTTTATAGGAAAAACGCTGCAAATTCCTTCACAGAGGTTTGTTATTCCTCGGTCAAGACGCATGGAGACTCATATCTTCAACATGTGGAAAATGGAAACAGTGGGATTTTCCCTGACCCATTCTAATCGATTCAGGGTCCAGAGTTTAGTGGAAAATGATACCCCACACGCCTAGGTACCAGAAATCCCGACCATTCGTATTCGAGACGGGTAGATATGTAGCCATTTCGACCATAAACCTCATACAGCGCCAATCATTCTGGGACCGATTTCATTGGATTCAGCGTCCAAAATTTAGTGGAAAATAATAACCCACACGCCTAAATCGCCAAAATTTTCGTAAATCCATTTTTCAAATTACACATTTTGGCTCCTACCCCGCCCATATTTGGTCCGATCGGCCTGAAAAGTTTCGAGAACCAACTAGAGCCAGGAACGGACCCCTAACCCAAATTTCAGATTTCTAGAAAATTGTCTACTACCAAAGTCGGTGTGGACGGCGCATTTGACTTTAACCTAGACACTTTGAAAGACCTGAAAGAAATTTTGGCCCGGATCTAAGAGATTCGATTTACTCTTTGCTTGAAAACATGGTATGATTATTCAAGAAGTAACGAACCAAAAACCTTCGTGATAACGATAAAGCCGTCATGGCTGCATTCTACCAACGGTTGAGCGTTGCATTGAGCCTAATCTCGATTATTTTGATGCCCCTGCCGTGATAGTACTACACAAGTACGGTAAATAGTGCCAGGAGTAACAAGAAGAGCAACATCTTCCTTCTTTATCAACACCAGCGCTGCAAAGTGGCTGTTTTCGAAACATGCTGGAATCAGGAAAGTCTCACTATTCGAGGCTAGGCCACAATACAGTTTGAATCATTGCCGAGTCAGACCCACCAACGTAATCAAAACATAGCAATTTTCTTTCGACTGGCTCTTAGATTCAAATTCTTAAATTAAAATTAAAATTTGAATAGGCAAAATCTTCTTCAAAAAAGGGTATACCCGATCATGTTCCTCCACGTCCCTACCCTTAGCATAATTAGCAAAATTTGGAACAATCACTCTTCACATCACAACTCAATAAAAAACCGTTCTACTAATATTGCGGCAATGAGCACGAAGGTCGTTAGTTGTTTCAAAATCATCCACACACGACCACGCTCCCGTAAAAATTACTCATTGAGCTGTTTGTTAGATGTAAGAGAGGAAACTCGGTGTCTCGAAACCCAGGAACGTTTGGTTATATACAGATCGTTTGATTATAAAAATAGAACTACAAAATGGACGGTGGCAAGAAGAGGGACGTGGGTGATAGATGGGAACGGGAGAATATTACATCATAGGAATTCACGGTGTGGTAATACATGTCACTACGCTTTGGAATAAACAAAAAACGCTGCAAATTTTTACACAGGGGTTTTGCCAATTCCTCCGACCAGGCGCATGGAGATCATTTCTTCAACATGGTGAAAATGGGGGAAACAGGGTGTGGCGGGTCCCGGACCCATTTCGATCGATTTAGGGTCCAAAATTTAGTGAAAAATGATACCCCACACACCTAGGTACCAGAAATCTCGAAAACACATATTCAAAATGGGTAATAAGATACCCATTTTGACCCATAACCTCTTCCAGTGGGTGGCAATCGATCTAGAACCAATTTCATTGGATTCAGCGTCCGAAATTTAGTGGAAAATGAAACCTCACACACCTGGATTGCTAAAAATCTCAAAAATTCATTTTTCAAAATACCTTATTTTGACCCCTACCTTACCCAAATTTGGTCCGATCGGATTGAAATTTGTTTCTAGGACCAAGTAAAGCTAGAAACGGGTCCATGAGCAAAATTTCAGATTTTTAGAAATTTTCCTACTACCAAAAACGGCGGACGGACATTTGACTCTTGGTTTGTTATTTCTTGAATAATCAACCTGTTTTTTGTTCTAGACCCCAGAAAACAGTTTTGGGCTAAATCGGAGATCCTTTTGCATGAATACATTGGTTGATCATTCAACAAATAGCCAACCAATACAACGGTTATCGTGCCTGGCACATTATCAAAGGTGAAGAAAGTGTTGATACTTAATGGAAAATTTATGATGGATTCAAAGTGGCGCCGGATAAACCCCGTTTTGCCTTCAATGAAATATTCTCTTAAAAACCGTCCTATTATAATGAAAGAAGGTTTTGAGATTTATATGATGTGCTTGATTCTCATAGCTTCTCGTAGAACACAGCGAAAGCTCAGAGTTATTCAGGTTGAAGTCAACAAGTGTTTGATCCACTCTGAACTCTCGAGGACAACGTTGAAATTACCACTATCATAGCTAACCTCCGTAATTACAGGCACGTGCCTAATGACGATAGTTCAAAGTAATTTGTTCCCAGCAGCTCAAGACCGAATCAGCAAATACACTAACCAAAACCCACCACACCACATCATTTTCTAAAAAAAATTTTCAAACTCCCTAAACTCACCTTGAGAGCTACTAAAAGAGTGACAGTTTCTACTGAGTAGTATCCGCGGTCGACGTAGTCTCCCATGAATAAGTAGTTCGTGTCTGGTGAGCGGCCTCCTATTCGAAATAGTTCCATCAGATCGTGGAACTGGCCGTGGACGTCTCCGCAAACCGTTACCGGGCATTTCACTTCCTGGACGTTGGATTCTTTAGCCAAAATTTCTTTCGCCTAAAACAGAAAATAAAACACGAGTTAATTATCATTGAGGTACATGATAGGACTATAGGAGTAAATATATACAATATTTTTTTAAATTAACAACACAGCGAAAACGGGCGCATCATATCTTTTTGTTGAATTTCTGTTTTAGCTCAATCCATTGATGTTTTGTTGGGTGCGCTATGTTAAGTTCATATCTCTAAATTGAAAAAAGTTGTTCCTCGAACCAGGCGCATGGAGACTCATTTCTTCAATATGGGGAAAATGGGGGAAACAGTGGGTGTGTCGGGTCCCGGACCCAGTCCAATCAATACAGGGTCCAAAATTTAGTGGAAAATGATGCCCCACACGCCTGGGTTCCAGAAATCTCGAAAACACACATTCGAAATGGGTAGATAGGCACCCATTTTGACCCATGGCCTCATCCAGGGGGCACCAATCGTTCCCGGACCCGTTTCATTGGATTCAGCGTCCAAATTTAGAGAAATATTATACCCCACACGCCTAGGTATCAGAAATCTCGAAAACATATATTCAAAATGGGTAGATAAATACCCATTTTGACCCATAACTTCTTCCGGTGGGTGCCAATCGTTGCCGAACTCATTTCCTTAGATTCAGCATCCACAATTTGGTGGAAATAAATACTCCACTCGCCCAGATCGGCAATAATCAATTTTTCAAAATACACATTTTGACCCCTACCCCGCCCAAATTTGGTCCGATCGGGCTGAAAAGTTCCAAGGACCAACTAGAGCCGGGAACGGACCCCTGACCCAAATTTCAGATTTTAAAAAAATTCCTGGTAGAAATGGGTCCCGGAACGAAGGCGCCCTCTGGACAAGGTTATGGGTCATAATGGGTACCGATCTACCCATTTCGAAAGTGATTTCAAGATTTCTGGTACCTAGGCGTGTTGGGTATCGTTTTCCACTAAATTTTGGACCCTGAATCGATTGCGATGAGTTCGGGACCCGCCGCACCCACTGTTTCCACATGTTGAAGATGAGTCTCCATGCGCATGAAACATGAAACAAACATTGGATGTCCAGTTGACTTACATTTAATAATAACTAGGTTGATGCTGGGAAGAATAAAAAAAATCAAAACAACCCTGCAGCCTAAAAGGCAACCGAACTTTGCCGGGTAATAGTTTTATATAGATCAGGTTAGGGGACATGTCATTAATCGCCCAGGGGTGCCATAGCCATTGTAAAGAGACAACCATTTGCAAGGAACCTTCGCCTTCAGCTGGCTATCTGTGAACATCAATCTAAACAGCGGTTATTTTTAGCTCCCTTCTGGTCATTCAGGACAATTTTGACGGGGTCACTGTGACAGGTCACTTCCCCTAGTGTACAGGGATACTCAACTCCCGTTTCCTTTTCGGATCGATCACTCGGCCCGTGTCGCCTGTTTTCTTCCTCCCTCTCTACACAGTTCATATCACTTCGAGATCCCGTGTTGACTTTCATAAGGAAGTGGTTCGGCCCCCGTTCGCGTGCCTACTTTCGCCGATTGGCGGCAGGTCAGACCAAGCCGGTCGATCATCGGCTGAGTCGAGTCGAGGTTTTTTTTTTTTTTGCGAGGATTGTGATCGATTTGTACGTGAGATGCTCGATTTTTCTTTCCTCATGTCATTTCCACGCAACGCGTGAAGTTCGATGACCTCGGGTTACGTGGACAGTAATCCTCTGGGCTACTAAACAGCAGGTATCTGAGAGAGGAATTATCTGTCCATCTACTTACATCACTACTACATAAACGCTGCAGATTATTTCACAATGGTAGGTTATTACTGCGCGGAGTGCCTCGAACTCATTCCAATCAGTCATCGTCCAAGATTTGATAGAAAATATTACCCCAATCTTGAGATCAAACAATCGAAATTGATCAGATGAAGTGATCAGATACCCATTTTGACCCATAACTTCTTCCAGTGGGCTCCACTCATCCCGGATTCCGTCTCACACGCCTAAATCGCAAATATCTCGAAAATCCATTTTTAAAAGTACACATTTTGACCCCTAATCCGCCAAAATTTGGTCCGATCGTGCTGAAAAGTTTCGAGGTCCAACCAGAGCCGGGAACAGACACCTGACCCAAATGTAAGATTTTTAGAAAATTGTCTACTACCAAAGTCGGGCTGAAAAGCCTTGAGAACAAACTAGGGCTAGAAATAGGTCCCTGATCAAATTTTTTGATCAAATTTGGGTTTTTTATGTAGGCATCATAAAACGTCTTCTAGACCAAAAGAGGTTCCTGACTATTTGTCCTGCCTTACATACACCCTGAATTGTCCCGAATAGCTCAATAGTCCACACATCACAATGTTTCAATTTTGGCGCGCCCTGCAATGCATTTTTGAGGCTCAAGCGCGAAATATAATCACAAGCAAACACCAAAAACCCTGAAAAGAGGTACAGCAACAGGAAACCCTTCCTCAACCAATCAAGTCCAAGAGAAAAGGAGGTCAAATGCGTTCAAAATCATTACCCAGGAAAGTTGACTGATGCAGCTCGACCAAAGTATAATTTTTAGGAGGATGCTAAGCAAAATCGCTGAGTGAAGGAAACCACAGAATATTGAGGGCAGCAATTCCACGTCCTTGACACGGCCACCGACATTTCTCTCGACAAAATAGAAAAATTTGAATATTCTGCATCTTCTCACCTGCGGCAGCCAAGGTTATTGGAAATATGGCGTGTTCCGAGTTTAAAATTACAACCGGCTAATGATAATTCGATACGAAAAGACTATCAAATACACCCCACGTCACGGGGTTTGTGACCCCGGGGCTGTATTTTTGCCCCTTTTCGCTCACTGATTTGAATTTATTTTAAATTTTCGACTCGAAATATAAACTTCCTCGACTTCTATCGTCTGTTTGTACGGCGTTTTTCAGAAGGCCACTTTCATCTCGGGTTAGGAGGGAGGTTTTCACAGTAATTGATGTGGTCAGGTTTAGGCGAAGGAAATGCTTTTAGCATCTCGTTTCCGCAGATATACACTGAGTCTATTTTCGTGGCAACCCCATTCAAAATCTAGCTTATTTGAAGCGGCTATAGCCCGGAACATTCAGCAATGAAAACATGCTGTACTTCGCAAAAGGTGGAGTATGTACGAAATTTAATTGATTTGATCTATTCGGGTTGTCTTTGTTCTAATTTTTGTCGTATGGCATCACAGTATCGAGCCATGTTGGTCAGAGAATTCAATTTTAAGAAGTTGTTAAAATACATTATATTTATTATTCATTATTTACTTAGCTCCCAGCCCCAGCATTATTCTAGCTTAGGCAATGGAAATCAAGTCGAGCGGAGGTTGACGGTAAAAAGTTGAGTAACCAGAGATATACGAATCGGACAAGGACCTTCGCGGTTCGGCGGCACACCTGTGCCAACGTAGAGCACAATATAACGTCCTTCTCTGACACACGAGCTAAAATGAAGCCCACGAGAATAAAACAGGCTCTAATTCAGATAATTTGAACTTATAAGCAAGCGATTCCTACAGAGACGGGGACTTTGCGTGGATTTTGGTTGGTTATTCCTTGAATGAACCTATGTTTTCATGCAAATGGTCAACCTCTCCCTCTTCTCAACCTCTTCTCAATTCGGCTCAAAATTTTTTTCTGGACGTTTCATGATGTCTAGATCAAAAAAGATCAATGTCCGTCCGCCGTACGCCGTCCGCCGTCCACGCCGTTTTTGGTAGTAGAAAATTTTCTAAAAATCTGAAATTTGGGTCAGGGGTCTGTTCCCGGCCTAGGACGGTCCTCCAAGCTTTTCAGCCCGATCGGACCAAATTTGGGCGGGGTAGGGGTCAAAATGTGATTTTTGAAAAATGGATTTTCGAGATTTTGGGCGATTTAGGCGAGTGGGGTATCATTTTCCGCTAAATTTTGGACGCTGAATCAAATGAAATGGGTCCCTGAACGTTCGGCACCCACTGGAAGAAGTTATGGGTCAAATTGGGTATATATTACCCATTTTGAATATGTGTTTTTGAGATTTCTGGAACCTAGGCGTGTGGGGTATCATTTTCCACTAAATTTTGGACGCTGAATCAAATGAAATGGGTTCCTGAACGATTGGCACCCACTGGAAGAAGTTATGGGTCAAATTGGGTATATATTACCCATTTTGAATATGCGTTTTCGAGATTTCCGGTACCTGGGCGTGTGGGGTATCATTTTCTACTAAATTTTGGATCCTGAATCGATTGGAATGGGTCTGGGACCCGCCGCACCCACTGTTTCCCCATTTCCCCCATGTTGAAGAAATGAGTCTCCATGCGCCTGGTCCGAGGAATAACCAACCCCTGTGTAAGAATTTGCAGCGTTTTTGTTATTGAAAACGTTGTCGTTCCATAAAATTGCCAAATAATGAAGTTTAACAAGAGTCAGCTTGTGGTCTTGGGTTCACCCTTTCAATAGTTATTAGACGTGAAATCCTACATAGAATTATATCCCACATAATAATCCTACATATAAACGATCTCGATATTACAGTGTTGAAAAGTACCATACCTATCAGACCTATACCACAGAAGGATAGGAATGATCGGACAGCATCGTGTTTATGCCCCTACTCACTGGAGCCCGAATACGTCGAAAAAATTTGGGATTTATAAAGACTTCTTCTTCTTTATTTGATAATTACGACGTTACGCTGGAGCCTACAGCGGCATCGTCAAAACAAGCAACCATAGTTTCTCATTGCTATAGAAGACATACGTTACAGGGCAGGCAGTCAAGATTGGAAAAAGTAGCATATTAGTATTAATTGTCAACGAAAATACACACGAGAATTTAGTGTGCAGCTACAACAAAGAGCCTCACAATAAATTTATCCGAGTATGTATGCTTACTTTGCCAAATATTTACAGAATCAGTAAGAATTAAATTGCGGAGAAGTGTACAATGCCTACAATACGTCTGAGCGCCACAATTTTACTTAGATAGGTACAAGTACATCTCGAATTCTTTTCATTCTAATTAAAACCACCTAAAACCACCATTTACTGGTACCTGTATGGAATACAGCAGCAATAAATTCAGGTTGTTAGCGATTTAAGCCAAAATGAAGCTGGAAAAATTCAAGATGTACCTACGAGTGAAATTGTGGTACTCAGACTAGAAATAGCCATCAATACATTGTTCGATAGTATTGACATGGAACATTTATGACGATATACCGTTGGTCAATCATCGATAGAAGGCACCACCAATTGAATAAATACATTATTTCTTCTATGTTGCGTTCCTGGACTTCCAAAGAATCTCAATTTTGAATTTAAATAGAAAAAGTGGGGTAAACTTGAAACTTGGAGAAAATATCTGCAAATTCTTACACACGGGTTGATTATTCTTCGATTGGGGGAATCAGTGGGTGTGGCGGGTCCCAGACCCATTCCAATCGATTCAGGGTCCAAAATTTAGTGGAATATGATACCCCACACGCCTAGGCACCAGAAATCCTGACACATACAAAATGGGTGGATACATACCCATTTTGACCCATAACTTCTTCCAGTGGGTGCCAATTGTTCTGGGACCCATTTTATTGGATTCAGCGTCCAAAATTTAGTGGAAAATGACACCCCCTCGCCTAAATCACCCAAAATCTCGAAAATCCATTTTTCAAAAAACCCCTACCCCCTCCAAATTTGGTCCGATCGGGCTGAAAAGTTTCGAGGACCCATCTCGGCTGGAAACAGACCCCTGACCCAAATTTCAGATTTTTAGAAAATTTTCTACTACCAAAAACGGCGTGGACAATGGACGGCGGACGGCGGACGGACATTGACCTTTTTTGATCAGGACATCATGAAACGTCCAGAAAAAAATTTTGAGCCGAATCGGAGAGGTTGACCATTATCATGAAAACATAGGTTGATTATTCAAGGAATAACCAACCAAAACCGGGTGACCATCATAAAAAATCTGCAAATTCTTACACACGGGTTGGTTATTCCTCGAATGGGGGAAACAGTGGGTGTGGCGGGTCTCAGACCCATTCCAATCGATTCAGGGTCCAAAATTTAGTGGAATATGATACCCCACACGCCCAGGTACCAGAAATCCTGACACATACCAAATGGGTGGATACATACCCATTTTGACCCATAACTTCTTCCGGTGGGTGCCAATCGTTCTGGGACACACATCATTGAATTCAGCGTCCAAAATTTAGTGGAAAATGATACCCCACACGCCTAGGTAGCAGAAATCCCGAAAACACATATTCAAGATGGGTGTATCTATGGGGCACTACCTACGACACTAATTTACTAATATAATATTGAGAAAACGTAGGTAATTTAGAAGGCTATAATAATTGTATTAAATTGAATTGAATGGTACGGATAAAAAGCTCGGACAGTAAAAAGAATTGTAGGCAACTGCTCAAAATTGGTTGCTAAGTTCAACAGCTGGTTATAAACAACAGGATATGACGATGTGTTTTGTTTGTCTATTCGGCTGAAGTCACCCACATGGGTAATAAATACCCAATTTGACCCATTACTTCTTCCAGTGGGTGCCAATTGTTCTGAGACCCATTTTATTGGATTCAGCGTCCAAAATTTAGTGGAAAATGACACCCCACTCGCCTAAATCACCCAAAATCTCGAAAATCCATTTTTCAAAAAACACATTTTGACCCCTACCCCCTCCAAATTTGGTCCGATCGGGCTGAAAAGTTTCGAGGACCCATCTCGGCTGGGAACAGACCCCTGACCCAAATTTCAGATTTTTAGAACATTTTCTACTACCAAAAACGGCGTGGACAATGGACGGCGGACGGACATTGACCTTTTTTGATCAGGACATCATGAAACGTCCAGAAAAAAATTTTGAGCCGAATCGGAGAGGTTGACCATTATCATGAAAACATAGGTTGATTATTCAAGGAATAACCAACCAAAACCCATTTTCAGTGCACTATGGAAAGTCAAACCAAATACAATATCTCCTTCAAATTTGGCCAATTTCCATCAATCCCGAAAGTGAGCTATGATTTTAGGGTGTTTTATTACCATTCTTGTATTTGGTAAAAACCGTGCCTTCAAAAATGAAAGGGAAATCCCATCACGAAGACTGCTCGGAAATTGGACGGGACAAATTGAACGAAACAAGTAAAATCACACTAGAATTTGACTGAGTGATAACATTCCGAACTTGGAAAACATGCCAAGATTGAGTAGATTGAATTGGGATCTATCAGCATCAGTGAGACAACTGCGAGCAGTACAGAATGGCCTTACAAGAGTGTTTCCATGTTCATAAGTTAAACGGAGAGTATCGACCAAGAAACGACGGAAGACAGTTCATTTACTGACATTTGTTGACAAAAAGAAAAAAAAACAACAACTAGGCGACACAAATGAAAGGAAATGACGTGAACAACGGAACGGAACAAGTTTTGAATGAGTAACTGTTCCCATAGGATGTGCCAACTTCACGTTTTGTTGTTAAAAAATAACAACTAATGGGCGTATAGTTGTTAAATTACACATTTCGTGACTCTGTTGGATGATCTTAAAAATAAATTACAACGCTGCAAATTCATTCGCAAGGGTTGGCTATTAGTTGGACGAGTATTGGAAAATAGGGGAAACAGTGAGTGAGAGTTCAAAATTTAGTGGAAATTGATACCCCACAAGTAAGGGGGTACCCATTTTGACCCGTACCCTCTCCCAGTGGACACCAATTGGTCCGAGAGCCATCTCATTGGATTCAAGCGTTCAAATGAAGTGAATTGACACCCCACAATACTAAATTGCCAAAAAAAAAACTAAAAAAAAAAACTGATTATTTAAAGAATAACACAACCAAAACTGGGAAAAAAGTTTGTGAATGTAAGATCTCAAGATACTATAAGTCCCTTGTACATCAAGAGAATACAAGGATTCCATGGAATTCGAAGGCCGAACTAGTTGAATGTTTATAATTCATCACATCAAAATCAATTGTTTATGTCGCGTGCTACACTTTTATCTGATTTCAACGATAAAATACAATACCTCTCTCATATTTCTCTCGGTCTTCCGTTCATTACAATAATCATCCAATCTTCAATAATGTCTCTTTTCAGGAGAGAATCGTTTCTATGTGAAGATACTAAGCACTATTCGCATTTTCGACTAATCATTAATCGCTCATTTTTAAAGATTCCTGGTTTACAATATAGATTGTTTCTAAATGGGCGATGCAACGAAGCGGTTGTTGTATAACATCATTTTTGTATAAGTTCTGTTTTGCCTCTTGTACATATTCGGTTATTTGTTATTAGTCAAGATCTCCTTGTAGATGCAATAACCTATTCCAAAAACACTAATATAAAGCTTTGAAAAATAAAACCACCCTTTTGCCGACCAATATAGTATCAATTGCATTCTTATTATGGACAGTTCATAGAGTATCCACCCTGCAGCACCTCGGTGCCTGCCGCTAGAGTGCAGTCACGGCGGCTTCAATCCCATCAATATGGATCAATTTCAATTTCAATGCGAATATTGGGCGACTGAGATCTCAGATTGATTTCTTGTGTCGGTTCCCTATTGATGCATACATCCCGGCGATATAATTTGTTTGAAGATGATGCAGGTCAGCTGATGTGAGGTTTTTGACGGGACGTTGGGGGCATCACATTGAGTTGTCGAATAATATTGTTAAAACTGTCAAGAGATGATGTAAAACTTGGGGAGTCCCGGACCCATTCCAATCGATTTAGGGTTAAAAATTTAGTGAAAAATGATACTCCACACGCCTAGGTACCTAAAATCTCGACAACACATATTCAAAATGGGTAGATAGATATCTATTTTGACCCATAACATCTTCCGGTGGGTGACAACCGTTCTGGGACCCATTTCATTGAATTCGGCGTCCAAAATTTAGTAGAAAATAATACACCACACGCCTAGATCGCCAAAAATCTCGAAAATCCATCATTCAAAATGCACATTTCGACCCCTACCCCGGCCAAATTTGGTCCGACGGGGCTGAAAAGTTTCGAAGACCAACTAAAGCCATGAACAAACCCCTGACCAAAATTTCATATTTTTAGAAAAATTCTCTACTACCAAATTCGGCGTGGACGGTGGAAGGACAGTGGACTTTTTTGATCTAGACACTTTGAAATGCCTAGAAAAATTTTTTGGGCCGAACCGGAGAGATTGAATTTTTGCATGAAAACATTTCAAGGATTAACCAACCGAAAGTAAACACATTTCTCTCTTCTTTCCAACGCATAAGGCCGAATGATTGGGACAGCGAGTGAAGGAAGTAGATGTGTGCTCCAAAGAGGATATAAATATGAACCACTCTCGTTTCAAATCGGGTTGAAACAAGAATATTCCCAAATGTCCGAGCCGTCACCGTGAAAAGGAAGGTTAATAAGGTATTATTGTAACTGGGAATAGACGGCTGCCAGAAACGCGAGTTTCGCTACGCTCTCTACAGAAAAGGCCGATTGAGGTCCACGACCCTAGAGCCCATACAAGAAAAAACATTCGTAATGCCAGAGTTTTCCAGTTTTTTAGCGCCACAACATGTAAGCGGATTTGTCTCAATTGTAACGCATTTGAACGAGTTTTTGAGGTAAATGTTACAGAAAACATCACCACTCCATGTAAAATAAAAATGCTGCAAATTCATACACAGGGGTTGGTTATTCCTCGAACCAGGCGCATGGAGATTCATTTCTTCAACATGGGGAAAATGGGGGAAACAGTGGGTGTGGCCGGACCCATTCCAATCGATTCAGGGTCCAACATTTAGTGGAAAATGATACCCCACACGCTAAGGTGCCAGTAATCTCGAAAAAACACATTCAAAATGGGTAGGTAGGTACCCATTTTGACCCATGGCCTTATCCAGAGGGCACCAATCGTTCTAGGACCCTTTTCATTGGATTCAGCGTCCAAAATTTAGTGGAAAATAATACCCCACTTGCCTAGATTGCCCAAAATCTCGAAAAATCCATTTTTCAAAAAACCCATTTTGACCTCTACACCGCCAAAAATTTGGTCCGATCGGGCTGAAAAGTTTTGAGGACCAACTAGAGCTGGGAACGGACCCCTGACCCAAATTTCAGATTTTTAAAAAAATTTCTACTACCAAAAACGGCGCGGACGGCGTACGGTACAATTTGACTTTTGGTTGGTTATTCCTTGAATAATAACCACTGGAAGAAGTTATGGGTCAAATTGGGTATTTATTGCCCATTTTGAATATGTGTCTTCGAGATTTCTGGTACCTGGGCGTGTGGGGTATCATTTTCCACTAAATTTTGGATCCTGAATCGATTGGAATGAGTCTGGGATCTACCACACCCACTGTTTTCCCCATTTCCACCATGTTGAAGAAATGAGTCTCCATGCGCCTGGTCCGAGCATTTTGATCGATTAGACACATTGAAAGCCCAGAAAAAAAATTTTGGGACGAATCGGCACCTTCGAATTGGACCTTTTGCATGAAAACATAGGTTGATTATTCAAGGAATAACCAACCAAAACGATAAAGTCTATAAATTAATTTATTAGAGATCAATATGCTCGTCACAGATACGTCGCAACACTCGGTCAAGGAGAGGAAAAGAGTGCACTTGTATTCATTCATGAACGGACGAGGAATGGAGTTGATTAGATTGATCTAATCAACGCTGCGATCCAGGCCGCACAACCTCAATTCTGCAACCTAAATATTGACTTGAAAATGCTGAGTACGCTCTAGAGTATTAGTACTGAAGTGAATCATCATTGGCAGTCATATTAACGTTTTCCAAAAAGATTAGCGAAACAAAATATGAATTGACCTTCACCATTTCGTCTCAATTGCGCAACTCAGATGCATTTCTCTGCCTTAGAAATGGTTGTTTAAGTAATGTAGGTCACGAAATAAATCGGTAATGCAACTGTAGTGAAACCTCAGCGTGGAAAACCTCAAGGGGCGTTTGTTTAAAGGAAGAGACGTGACAACCTGCAACCGCTAATCTCTTATGACGTCAGAGTCACCCACCGCTCAATGTCTACCTGTCACATCACCTTCAATTATGTAGACCACTCGTGTACTCTGCCAGTTTGTAGGTAATCATTATATAAATAGCTGCTACATTTTCGTGACGTTTTAAGGTGTCTAGATCAAAATTAGCAAATGTCCGGTCACCGTCCACGCCGACTTTAGTAGTAAAAGTTTTTCTAAAAATATGAAATTTTGATCAGGGGTCCGTTTATGACTCTAGTTGGTCCTCGGAACTTTTCAACCCCATCGGACCAAATTTGGGTGGGGTGGGGGTCAAAATGTGAATTTCGAAAAATTGATTTTTAAGATTTTCTGCAATCTAGGCGTGTGGGGTATCATTTTCCACTAAATTCTGGACGCTGAATCCAATGAGACGAGTCTCGGAACGATTGGTGCCCTACGGATGAGGCTATGGGTCAAAATGGGTGGCTATTTACCCATTTTGAATGTCTGTTTTCGAGATCTCTGTTACCCTGGCGTGTGGGGTATCGTTTTCCACTAAATTTTGGATCCCGAATCGATTGGAATGGGTCCGGGACCCGCCAAACCCACTGTTTCCCTCATTTTGAAGAAATAAATCTCCATGCGCCTGGTCCGAGGAATAACCAACCCGTATGTAAGAATTTGCAGCGTTTTATTATTTAATTACTACTTGGAAAGGTGTTTTATTCTTAAACCTTCAAATTCAAAAGCAGATTTCTAGTTGTTCTTAAAAACGCGCGTCAAACTAAAGATTAGTCACGGACAAGGAGCCTACATGAAAACCTTCTTCCAGGAACCACACAAGATGATTCACGTAACATTCCTACCTTGGCCGGATAAGGGTCATTCTCACAGAAAGGGGCAGTTTCGAGTTAGAGTTTTCAGATGTATAAATTGTCCTCCAATGATGAGCAAAAAATTCAGAAACACTCTCTTGAATATACTATTTGAAATTCGAGAACTATTCAAACAGTGGTTGCTTTTTTTGAGCCGGGAAAAAAAAATTCAGAAATCCGCTGGACAGGGCCGCGACGCTAGGACAGGGCCGTGACTCAAACGATCATTTCCGCTAGAGCTTGACGTTACATATCAATGCTATTTAACTCCTATCCCATCATTATGCATCTAAAATGATTCTCTTGTTCGGCTGAAGATATTATGGAAAATAAAAAAAGCCTGAACTAATTTTCACAAATATTTCTATTGAATGTATTTAGGAATTCAGTTTTACAAAAATGACTGAAAGGTATCACTGAAAAGGTCATTTTCAGTATCACTGAAAAATGACAAAGAACTAAGTTTTCTTGAATGCATGTAACTCAAAATACAGTCTCATTAATAAGTTCACAAATAACACAATGTATTGACTTGCCTTGTCATTAACATACTCAACATTACCCTGTAAATATTTCATTTTAAAAAACGTTAACTTTCAAACTAAAATTTTAAAAAATACAACCCAAATCTCTCTAATGACTAATACATTGACTTCAGCCCGTAAGAAAGTAGGTACCATAATATATTTGATCAGGAACAAAGAACTCTTAAGAGTAGAATCAGTCAAGGTAAAACGAAAACTGCCTAAAATACGAGCAAGTAAGTATACGAATTCTCGTCTAGTTAAATAATAATAATAATAGGTAACCTTAGTCTGTCATAGTCAAAAATGTCATTGCAATTTTATCACATAGTTTACAGCAAAATATGCCAATATCACCATTGTCTTCAACGGGGGGAACACATGCAGAGTGGTAAATGACTTTCTGACAAATTTCACATGTAACCCCGATTTTAGTTGCGCTAACTGCCCCTCCGCATTTGAAGCACAGTCCTCTGGTAACTGTTCCGGTGTTGGATTGGTCATGGCGATCGTCAAGAGAAGGTTCAAATTGGTCATAGTCGAATTTCCCATCTTGAACAGAGCTGGTATGAAGAAAACCAAGGATTTCCTGCATGTCTACATCTTCTGGTACTGCTGTCAGATGGCTTGAGAAGTCCGCAGTGTCTGGTTGCCCCGTTGCTTCGCTTAAATCAGGAATTGCTGGTTGCTCGTGAGCATGGTTTCCATTACTACGAGAGTCTTCAGTCTTAGTCTGTTGTTTTGGAATTCTCGTCGATCGTTTCTTCTTTTTCCTCACAGCTGGTGCCATAAGGCACCTTTTTGCACTTCGCTGGACGGCTAGGGGTTGGTGAGTGCCAATCATGTGATCCTTGCAATTGTCGGGGCACGAGAAGCAACTGAGCTTGTTCATATAAAGATGGGGTTGTTCTCTCCTCTACAGACACTTTTTTTCTCGGGGCCATCTGTACGAGATAACAAACAAACGTGTCAGTTTTTCCATAGTTGCTCGTTCAGCAAAAAGAGGGAAGAATGAAACTATTCCGTTCTGCATAGTGCTGAAACGATCTAGGCCCTGTCCTACTCATCCCAGCCCTGTCCTCGAATTGACCGATGAGAACAGGGCCTTGACGGACAGGGCCGTGACAAAACATAGGTTTTTCTACACTCCCGTCCACGTTGTAACCCTTTATCCAAAAGTTATTATTGTAATCAAAACAGCTCCACGCAGTGTACAATGTAGTGAGTAGTAAAAAAAAATAGATTTGAAAACTCACCCTGAGAATCAGGACAGGTCTTGGACGAGGGGTGTACGGCAAATGATGCCCCCGCCGACGTCAACACTCGATGGAGTCTACACCACAACTGAAATGGTAAGGTTAGTCGTCGTTCTGGACCATTGAAAGGCGCGCCAAAGTAATGGCGGGAAGAAAAACCGGTAAAATCCACCGCGGACTGCCAAAATCGAATAACAATGACAAGACAGGGCCGTGACTGCAAAACACTGGACATTCCTATTTTCATTTCAGTACCGCAATCTTTTCATTCTAAAATTATTGCAACTGTGATTTATGAATCTTGAGACAAATTGTGGCCAAGATGCTAGAAGTACGGGTTTTGGTTGCATTGGAAAGACCTTGGAGAGAAGCTTGAAGTTGGGAAGCTCGAGTCTGGACAGGACAGGGCCGTGACATATCGGCACATTTAATAAATTTTCTAAATAGAAAGACTTGATTGATCGCAAAAACAATGAATGGCGTATTAGGTGAAGTGGGATAGTACAATTTGAAATTTTGCCAACTTCAAATTCATAAGAGGATCGCCACAATTCATAGCTGGACATCCGATCTGCCCCTTTCTGTGAGAATGACCCATAACGTTCTCATGAAACCCTTCAACAAATTATAACTGAACTGAAAATGTTGGAAAACTACCTTCCAAGGTCAGCGCACTACGATGGTGCAATATTACAGCACTTTTGAGGATTTCGTCTTTTACATTGCAAAACAGCAATTAACAGATAAGACAAAGGCAAATGAAGAATATTGACTCCTACAAGTGTGTCTGTACATGCCGCCACCTTACCTCTGACATTCTGTAAATGACGTTACTGAAAAATATTATTCCATTAAATTCAAAGAGGCAATTGAAAAGTATGGACTATATAATAAACTGATGAAGGTGTCAACTTTTTCACAAAACTTTTCAAGTATGAACCTCCGAGCATGTACATGAAGAGTATTATTTCAAGAAGCAAACTTTGAAGTAAGCATGAAATTTCAAATTGAAGTAGTACGTAGACAAAAATCAATAAGGATGCGACTCTGGGGACAAATCAAAAGAGAAGCCCCTGAAAGAATCTCTCCTCAGTCGGCGTGGAGGATGTTTCCTTAGATACTATCGTGTTTCTGCGGCTTCCAATCCGAGAATGGGAATTTCCAAGCGGGAACAAAGCGAATAAAAAGAAAATTCCAGTCAACTTGAGGTTGTGGCCACCCGACCTTCCAGATCCGCGAAATTACACCGACACCCCGGTCCTCCCCCTGTCCAAGAAGTAAAATGGCAGGCTCTATCTCACGAACGAGCGCAACCGGTCAAATACTGAGAACGTTCCAAGGGAAAACACGGCACGTTTGACGAGAAATCCCGATTCCACGCGGTGGAAATGAGCGGATGTCAAAAAGGAGCGACGATAATAATAGCGTGAAGTGGAAATTGAGCGCTATTAACCTTTAATTGTGAACAGAGTGGACAACGAGGAGGAAGGGAAAATGGGATCAATGAGGAGGGGTTGCCGACGGATATTACTCAAATACGTCAATGAACTATACCATACTCACTAAATACTAACTTCACTTTCAATTTAACCTGTAAAGTTCGAAAATGACACTCTTACCTTATCGCATAGGGTCTTGACTTGGCTCTCCGTGAGTTGTTTGCACTCGTTGAGCTGCTCTATCCACTGATCGAGTTCTTTCAACGACGCCTTGTCCTCCATTACAAAGGTGTGGACGAAAAACGGAACCTAAATAACTACGAAAAGATTTATCCACGAGGGAGTTTGAAACCGCGATTTGTACCCTACTTATTCGAACACTATTTATTTATAACAGACGAATGTAAAGCGTACATAAAAGAAAAATGGCCGAGTGGTTGCTGAAGAGGCGAGAACCACTCGTTCCGAACCAAATGCCAACTGAACGGTACGTTCGAGGTCGTGGCAACACTGCTCGTCAATCAATGATCTGATTTTCCTTAAATGTAACGTTATTTATCTCTTATTATCCTATTTCCTGGTTTTTTATTACATAAACTCTTAATTCTTGTTATATTTGAGGCATTTAAAAGTTCTTTGTCATTTCCAGAATGTACGGCTACCTGTGACGAATGATTTGCTCTGTTAGTACTCAATAATGCCGCGAGAAGCGCTGCAAACGGTAAAAGAAAGGGAATGCTAGCGACCCTATGAGTACCCTAGAACGCGAAATTCTGCTCAAAACTCATATATAAAAATTAAAATTTCTCAAAATTGTTCATAGTAAAGGTAGAGACAAGGTTGTTGCGATCCTTCCCTCGTTTACCTTCTCCAAAAGAATAGAACTGGTTTAGGGTCAATCCTTCATATTCCCTACATGGTACAGATATAGTGGACAGTCAACATATCACATCAAGGAATTTATGTAATTTATCCGATTCATCAAAATAAATATTCGGTGTTCTAATAAAAATTTAATTTCTGAAACAAATTATTTTTTTCAAAAATTGTTACCTATCATGATTATCAATCAGTGTTGCCCGAAACAATGAAAACATTCCACCATTTTGCTTTCTGTAGCATCCTTTCGTGCGGCTGGTTTGCAACGTGTATGCCGTGGTGGTAAATTTAGCCGGATTTATTTCCGAAATCCGATTATTCCCGTCAATTTGATCCTCATAAATTGATCATGTCCGAAACTCTCCAGCTACGAGGAACCCTCCGCGGTCACAATGGATGGGTCACGCAAATTGCGACCAACCCTAAATACCCGGAGATGATCTTGTCGTGTTCCCGAGGTAAGCAAGCGGTTAACCTACTGATTTGACATGCAACTATTTCTCGCTGATATAAATTAGTACGCCTTCTCAATTATGTATTTCAGGTTACCTTACCATCTAGGTCTCTTTTGAGATTTCTCTGTTTTGTTTTTATTTACCTACTCATTTTGAGTTGTATGCTGGTGTCATGCGAACGTCTCATGTATCGTGAAATAAGGTGGCCTGGCCAAGATCTGACGGACCAGCTACCACATTGTTCGTATTCATTCGTAAGTAATCGTACATACAAGGGGCGACAGTGATGCCTAGTTTTAAGGTGTCAATATGCATATGATCGTGAGACGGGTATCTAGTATGTTCCAATTAAGATTACAATATTAGCTGATGGAGTGTGCCTACCGAGTAATATTATATGCATACACCGTCTATCTCTTCGTAATGTATGAGAAAATGTTAAATTCATATACACGTGGTCGGTGCAGGTCTGATGTGAAGACCTCTCACCAGGTAATTTAAGCTTCTTGGATCCGCAGCAATGCTGCGTTGTCACGAACTATGATGCAGTGTTGACTACATAGCCTTGCTTCTCTGGGCAGGATGACTGTTCACGTTATAACAGTTGATCCAATCGATCAAGGCAAAATTATAACCCTTGTAGTTAATCCCAGATTAGAGTGAGTACTCTAATTTGTTTCATACCATAGGGACACGTACAGTTTTTGAGTCCAGCTTTATTGTAAGGTTACCATAATGAAATTCACTCCTGATTGTTTCTTCGCGTGGACATCAGATCCCCGGTGATGATTCCGGTTTTGATCAATGCTGCTGTGACGATAAATTTCTTTCCCCGACTGATTCCGTTCCAAGTTATCAAGTCGTGATGAACCACTGTTATATCTGAGCTCATTGGTTCACCCGTACCAACCAAAAGCAATTTCCCAAATTATTTTGTTGAAAATAAATTGAGCTCATTAGGCCAGAGCCTCATAATTCATGTGGTTATATAATGCTAAAAGAAGGAAAGTTCTGGAATATACCTTGTTTCACTGGTATGCTATACCGTTCACGGTATGAGAGCTGATCCAAGCGATCAGGGCAAAATTGTAACTGAAGCTGTTGATTCCAGATTATATTCTGGACAATATTCGCTCCTGGGTCGAACATTTCATAAATTACGTTCATGCTTTCTCTTCATCAATGTAGCTGTGACGATAATTTTCTTTCCCCGACTGATTCCGTTCCAAATAATCATGTCGTGATGAACTTTAATTGTATATGAGCTCATTGTTGCAATCAGACGATTTTCTTGATTTGTATTCAGTTCTACGAGCACTTGGTTATTGAGGTTATCAACCTGTCTCAATGATTTCTGTAGTACATATGTGGCTTTGTGCCTAACGGAAGGAAAATGGGCTTGATAGGCGGATTATATGTGGCATTATGCCTTGTTTCCCTGGGCAGGATGACTGTTCACGTTATGACAGTTGATCCAATCGATCAAGGCAAAATTATAACCCTTGTAGTTAATCCCAGATTGAAGTCAGTACTTTAATTTGTTTCATACCATAGGAACATGTACTTTTGTTCTTTGTTTGCTTCCAATAATCAGATTATTCATTGAGCTGTGATGATTATATTCTTTCCCCGACTGATTCCGTTCCAATCATGTCGTGATGAACGTGATATTCTTTCTGAGCTCATTGGCGCTGGTTCATTACTAGATTGTTGTTGACTGTACTGGTTACTTGAAGTAACCACCATTCTAAATAATCTTTTTGCTTTACATCCGTTCAACCTTAATATTGGGAGGCACTGAAGACTTGGTATCTACAATTGAGTGAAGCTAGGATGATTCAAGCCTTGTTTCCCTGGGCAGGATGACTGTTCACGTTATGACAGTTGATCCAATCGATCAAGGCAAAATTATAACCCTTGTAGTTAATCCCAGATTAGAGTCAGTACTTTAATTTGTTTCATACCATAGGTACAAACAAATGTAGTCTCAAGCATTTTCAATGTTGTTAACCTTTGTTGTGACGTAATTATACACTGTTGGTTCACCAGAATAATTGAAATTTGTGCCTAGTTGTTATCAATGCTGCTGTGATGATAAATTTCTTTCCCCGACTGATTCCGTTCCAATCAATTAAGTCGTGATGAACTTCATTTTTATCTGAGCTCATTACAGCTATTAAAGAGATGGTGTGAATAATTCTCTTTGTAATAATAGTTATATTTCTTTAATTGGTGAATTGAGGTTATCAGCCAGTCCCTCAAAGATCCACGTTGAAGGCGAGCTATGAGCTAAAAATAAGGGGAAAATGGATGAGATGATTATAGGCTGCATAGCGCCTTGTTTCACTGGGCAGGATGACTGTTCACGTTGTAACAGTTGATCCAATCGATCAAGGCAAAATTATAACCCTTGTAGTTAATCCCAGATTGAAGTCAATACTTTAATTTGTTTCATACCATAGGTACAAATGAGTGTAGTCTCATGCATTTTCAATGTTGTCAACCTTTATTGTACAATGTTGGTTCGCCAGAATAATTGAAATTTATGCCTAGTAGTTATCAATGTTGCTGTGACGATAAATTTCTTTCCCCGTCTGATTCCGTTCCAATCAAATTAGTCGTGATGAACTTCATTTTTATCTGAGCTCATTATAGCTATTAAAGAGATGGTGTGGATAATTCTCTTTGTAATAATAGTTATATTTCTTTAATTGGTGAATTGAGGTTATCAGCCAGTCCCTCAAAGATCCACGTTGAAGGCGAGCTATGAGCTAAAAATAAGGGGAAAATGGATGAGATGATTATAGGCTGCATAGCGCCTTGTTTCACTGGGCAGGATGACTGTTCACGTTATAACAGTTGATCCAATCGATCAAGGCAAAATTATAACCCTTGTAGTTAATCCCAGATTGGAGTCAGTACTTTAATTTGTTTCATACCATAGGTACAAATGAGTGTAGTCTCATGCATTTTCAATGTTGTCAACCTTTATTGTACACTGTTGGTTCGCCAGAATAATTGAAATTTATGCCTAGTAGTTATCAATGCTGCTGTGATGATAAATTTCTTTCCCCGACTGATTCCGTTCCAATCATATTGTGATGAATGTGATATTCTTTCTGAGCTCATTGCAGCTACTAAGGAGATGGTGCAGATAATTCTCTTTGTAATAATAGTTATATTTCTTTGATTGGTGAATTGATGTTATCAGCCAGTTCCTCAAAGATCCACGTTGAAGATGAGCTAAGGGCTAAAAATAAGGGAAGAATGGGTGTGATGATATGCTGCATTGCGCCTTGTTTCCCTGGGCAGGATGACTGTTCACGTTATGACAGTTGATCCAATCGATCAAGGCAAAATTATAACCCTTGCATTCAATCCCAGATTGGAGTGAGTATTCTAATTTGTTTCATACCATAGGAACATGTCTAGCCATTAGTAAACCAGCAGATAATTCAATGAATTGAGATTATCTCATCATTTTTAAGAAGAATTTAATGAGCTGATGATAATGTTCTTTCCCCGACTGATTCCGTTCCAAACAATCATGTCGTGATGAACTTTATAGTCTTTCTGAGCTCATTGTTGAAGGACAATTTCTAAATATCAGAAAGTATTCCTATTTATTGGCTAAGTTTGGACAATTCGTCATTTCCGTGTCGTTGTTGTTTTCCGACTATAACGACTTCATTTTGGAGGGATTTTAAACTTCGTAATGATTTATTCGTCTCTCAAAGGCCACGTGTAGCCTTGTTTTTGTAGGTTGAATGACTGTTCATGTTTGTTGATTTTGTTGCTTGCAGACAAGACATTGATTGTATGGAAGTTGAACAGAGACGATTCCAACTATGGTATTCCCCAGAAGAGGCTCCATGGTCACTCGCACTTCGTAAGTGACGTCGTTCTCTCGTCTGACGGCAACTACGCATTGTCTGGGTCCTGGGACAAGACTCTTCGTCTTTGGGATCTTGCTGCTGGCCGTACAACGAGGAGGTTTGAAGACCACACCAAGGTGAGTGGTCCTGGTCACTGGTGGTGTCTCAAATGAGCAATCAGGCGGCAAGCTAAACTTATGATCAGCTGATGACTCATTTCCTGAGGTGGTGCCTGATTTGTTGCCTCACCGCCATTATTTTGTTGACAATTCACTCTGCTGATTATCACTTGAACAAATTCGTGTCTCTGAGCTATCATTTGGGTTTTAAAGTCATGTCTCACTTGGATCTTTTGGATCAATCCAAATTTTTCTTGGTTTACACTTAGTCAAGCCAACTGGCAACGTTTTGGTGCCCTGATATTTGAACTTAGTTGGTAAAATAACTATACAGTAAAGCCGCCCACTCACGTTCTGACTGTCGGGAGAGTGGGGAGGCATACGTTCCTCTCTCCATGACTGCAGCACCGTTGGAGCATGTGTGGGGACGGTCCTGACCATATGAGCCTGACGAAGCATGGGTCCCTTGGATGGTCTCGACCACCCAACAGTTGATTTCCCTCGTCTTGTAAAAGTCAGGTCGTTGTCAAGTAAAATCTGTCCATAACAAAGGGTCAAATTGTTAATGAGTGTTCAAAATAATCGCTAAAAATATATTTTCTTTAAAATTTGACAATAAAGTATTGTAGTCTACATTTTTGGACCCTGAGTCGATTTAGAATACCCCCAAAACACCAAAATTCATCCTTACTTGAAAACAAATGTGATTTTTAAGGTTTGAATGTTCAAAAATACACTTGAACATTTATACAAACACCGTTAGTACCAGTGGTGGTGGTGGCATAACCTAAATTTTGTGATATTGAGACAATTATAAGCATTCTCCAGGCTCAATAGTACCAAATTGTTCACCGACTGAGTGACGCTGCCTTGTTGATCCTCTGCTCAAGACGAAGTAATACCGTTATTTGCCAGATTAGTAACCATCTCTCATACTTCTCTGAAAACGAATATGCTACTAAAAAAATTCCCCAAACAAACAAGCTTTCCTGTTGTTTCTTCGCTGTCTCTAGCTGTGAACTCTGTAAATGCCAGTTCCTTATTAATGTGTTGTCAATTTTTGTAATATAAGATATTTCACATTGCAGGATGTGTTGAGCGTTGCCTTCTCAGTTGACAACCGTCAAATTGTGTCAGGAAGCCGAGACAAGACCATCAAGCTATGGAACACTCTGGCTGAATGTAAATACACCATCCAGGTTCGTTGAGGTTACGAATGAACGGTTTCTTGATCTAAACATCACCTCCGCCATTTCCATTTCTTCTGCTTGTTTCAGGATGATGTTCACACTGACTGGGTCTCTTGCGTCAGGTTCTCCCCCAACCATGCCAACCCCATCATTGTGTCCTGCGGCTGGGACAAAGTTGTGAAAGTAAGACTCGTAATCAGTCAATATTCATTCAAGCTTGATTGTTTGACGTCGTGTGATGAGCTGGTTTGCTGATGCTCTGTGATGAGCCTGTACAACTTTGCGGATATGGGTCTGATGGCGCCTTATAACGCCCACTCTTGGACTAGGAACTGTGTCCTTTCCATATGCTTGTAATAACTAGTGTTTTTTCTCCTCTAGGTTTGGAATTTGACCAATTGCAAACTCAAGATCAACCACAACGGACACTCTGGATACTTGAACACCGTCACCGTTTCTCCAGATGGTTCTTTGTGTGCCTCAGGTGGCAAGGTTTGTGCTCATGTTTTTCTTGTGAGAAAACACACGTACTGGATACACTATGAGTATAAAAGCTAGGGAAATTTCGGGTATCGATGATGATTGTGCATCCTGATTTGTTGTGATGAATTTCATGTACATGCGGATATGGGTCTGATGATACCAGTTATTTTTCTGTTAGTTATGTTGCAATCGCATTCACGCAACAATGTCTGTCTTGCCAAATGCATTCATTAAGTCGATTTTTGAAATTTTGCGTCACCTGGTGCTATGTGTCGAATGGTATTGCTGCGATTTCCTCAATAATTCATTGGAGTGCAGGTAGGGTTGCGGGAGGTGTACTGTAGACTACTCTTCAAGTAACCCCATCTATGGGGTATCAATTAAAATCACACCCTGATATGATTGGGGGAACGAGGTGGCCAAGCAGTGTTGCCGTTCTCGAAAATGACATGCTTACCAAACTGGCGCCTGAACGCTGCCATTGAAATTCATGCTAAATGTGCGGTTGCACCGTTTTGTTGATACCTTAATGGGGTTACCTAGATGAATGTAGTCTAGAGTAGACGTCCCGCAACCCTACCTTCACTCGGAAGAATTATTTAGGAGATCGCAGCAATACCGCTTCACATTTAGCACCAGGTGATGCAAAATGATGAAAACCGAATCAGTGGATGCATCTGGCAAGACGGACATCGTCTTGGCGGTGTTATCCACGAATATTGAATTCCTATTAACATTATTCTGACCAAAATCTGAAATATTCCATAAAACATGGGTGCCGAACGCTGATGATGGGTGGGGAATCACCTTGATGTCTCATGATACACCCCTTAATCGCTTGAAAGTATCTGGTTGAAACGTTTGCTGCCTCCTGAATGTATTGGCTAAAGAGCCCCCCTTCCCCCTCCTCGACAATTAGAGAGAACCAGCAGGCATTTCGTTTGGCTGTCCATGCTAAGCTTTCTAACCTGTGAACCATCGATACCTAAGTCCGCGTTGCTGGCTGCTCGCTAAACCCCCAAAGCATTTGGTCGGTCAGTGGGCCGTCAGGCCGACCAGCCTTAATCAGCTGGAACTAAAATGAGAAACTACTGGGTTTGAATCAGCCACTTGGAGATAATTTAGCAGTCAATCATTTTGCCGGCGAATTGTCTGACGGGCGATAAGAGCTTCCGTTGTGGATGACAATTATAACCGCCTGGCTGGTTGCCTGCTCTCTGAGTGACTGATGCTAACCTCACCGTCGTGTTCAGTCCCTGTAACTTGCCACCAAGTCTTCCATACCTTCAAAACAACTTTAAATTCTGTTTTCCAAGGCAAGGGTGCTATCACAACCTTCCTTATTGATTCATTAACGAGTCGTGTGATGAACTTGTCCTCTGACGCTTTGTGATGAGCTGACTACTTGCGGATATGGGTCTGACGACACTGAAATTTCGTAATTAATTATGGAAACAGTCATACTTCCTCGACAATACCAGTTTGGAATGATGATTGATGGGGGATCACCTTGATGTCTCATGATAGACCCCCTAATCGCTAGAAAGTATCTGACCAAACGTTCGTTTGCTATGCCCTGGATGTGGTGGCAAAGTAGTCCCCCACCCCGCCCCTGTTCCTCCATTAGAGAGAACCAGCAAGCGCTTTTGCCGGCGAACAAGCAAATGACAATCCTAACCGCCTGACTGATTGCTGCCTGCTCTGTTGAGTGAATGGTTCTAACCTCACCATCATGTGCAGTCCCTGCGAAATGCCATCAAATCTTCCACACCTTCAAAGCAACCTCGAATTCTGTTTTCTGAGGCAAGGGTGCTGTCACAACATTCCTCATTGATTCATTAACAAGAGTCGTGTGATGAACTTGTCCTCTGACGCTTTGTGATGAGCTGACTACTTGCGGATATGGGTCTGACGACACTGGAATTTCGAAATTAATTATAGAAAGAATCAGGTTCTGTTCACAATAACTAAATGTTCAGTTTGGGGTGATGATTGATGGGGGATCACCTTGATATCTTATGATTGACCCCCTAATCGCTAGAAAGTATCTGACCAAACGTTCGTTTTCTGTGTCCTGGCTGTAGTGGCAAAGAGTCCCCCACTTCATTCCTCGGCCTGAATTAGAGAGAACCAGCAGGCACCTTTGTCAGCGAATGGGCAAATGACTATCCTAACCGCCTGGCTGGTTGCTGCCTGTTCTCTGAGTGACTGGTTTTCACCTCACCATCCTGTGCAGTCCCTTCGACTTGCAATCAAGTCTTCTATACCTTCAAAACAACCTCAAATTCTGTTTTCCAAGGCAAGGGTTCTATCACAACCTTCCTCATTGATTCATTAAAACGAGTCGTGTGATGAACTTGTCCTCTGACGCTTTGTGATGAGGTGACTACTTGCGGATATGGGTCTGACGGCACTGCTTACTTATTTATTCCTGGCCTCTTCTACCTTGCGGTGTAGAGGGCTGACGACACTGAAATTTCGTAATTGATTATGGACACAGTCATCCTTTTTTTTACAATAGCTATAAGTTCAGTTTGGAGTGATGATTGATGGGGGATCACCTTGATGTCTCATGATAGACCCCCTAATCGCTAGAAAGTATCTGACCAAACTGGTTTATGTTGCTATTCGTAGTGAGCTTTTCTCTTGCGTCCTTCAGGTCAAGACCAGTAAAACTCTTCTCTTTTTCAGGACTGCAAGGCGATGCTGTGGGACTTGAATGACGGCAAACACCTCCACACTCTTGACCACAACGACATCATCACCGCCCTGTGTTTCAGCCCCAACAGATACTGGTTGTGCGCTGCTTTCGGACCTTCGATCAAAATCTGGGTACGTTTTCTCAATTTTGCTCAATTATTGATGTGGTGGGAAGGCGCTCGTGATGAACTCAACTTCTGATTTCTCATTTGATGAGGCTTTTGTTTTGCGGATATGGGTCTGACAGTGCCTTGTCCTCTCCACTGAGTGCAGTAAATGGCTACGTAAAACAATCCAGCCAAATCTCTTTCGTCCCACGTTCTTTTACAATGTCTTATCGGATTTCAGGACCTCGAGAGCAAGGACATGGTTGAGGAACTTAAACCCGAAGTGGTCTCCCAGGCACCCAAAGCCGAACCTCCGCAATGTTTATCCCTCGCATGGTCTACGGACGGTCAGACCCTCTTCGCCGGCTACTCCGATAATACAATCAGAGTCTGGCAAGTGACGATTTCACAACGTTAATAATATTTGTATTAAACACGTGTTCCAAAATTTAAAAAAAAAATATAAAAAATGGAAACCTCTTTCCCAGAAATACGAAGTTTTTGTTGTTTTACTAACCTCTTCTGTTTTTATTTCCCAACAAAACTATTATCTTATTTGTTTACAAAGTGTAGCCTTTGCATATTATATAATTAAACAGGAATTAGTAGATTTTAAGCTCACAGACTGCTTCTGCTACCACTTCTGACCAGAGATGAAGGAGCTTGTAGGGTAAGCTTGAAGAATTCCTGCTTTTGTCGTGTATTCGTGTTTTGGTTGGTTATTCCTTGGATAATCGACCTAAGTTTTTATGCTCAAGGTAGGGGGGGGGGGGGGGTTGCTTTCTGGACGTTTCTTGATGTCCAGGACAAATATGATACCATGTCCGTCCGCCGTTTTTGGCAGTAGATAAGTCAGGGGCCTGTCACAGGCTCAAGTCGAAATTCTTTAGGCCGATCGGACCAAATTTGGGGTAGGTAGGGGTAAAAAGGGGGGTTTGGGGTATGTTTTCGAACGGATTTTCAGTGATCTTGACGTGTGGGTATCGTTTTCCACTAAACTTTTCAATAAGCTAATATAAGTACGTTCTCCGCCTGTCAGTGGCACAACTCATCTCAATCTGATTAGGCTTCAGGTGAATTTTTTTTTGAGAGCCAGGTTCCTTGCCTAGTATAATCTTCAATAGGTATGTTCTGTTGGAACTATTTTACAGGTTTCAAGCGAGGATCTAACCTATTCGGTATTGCCCGACACAAATTGATTCTTATTTCAATTCTACCCGCGCATACGTTTGGTTAGGAGGGTGAAAGAAAAGGGAAAACAATTTTTAGGGGTTTTATTTGTCATTGTCGCCTCCAGATGATATTTTGGAGGGGAGGGGGGATCCTCCCATGTGAGATTTGTCTGGTTTCCCATTCCCACCTTCCATGGTCGCGTATCGCTCAATCGAACTACAGCAGAAGTAATTTATGTAAAACTACAATTTCACCTCCACGATATTCTAACCAAGAGTTACAAAGCCGGTGGTTCATTGCAGTGCAGTTACAGTCGTTCACAATGATCATACACGAACCGAACAACCTTCTTGGTGATAGTACAGTTCCAATCACAAATGGTGAGGCGTAGCCAGAGATCTCATGCCGCAATCAGGATGTCATGCGGCTGGAAGCCCAATGCAAAACGTCTGTAGGGAGGCCGTGGTAACTGTTGACAGCGTCGGTCACCTGGCTCATCATTAAATTGAATGTGTACAGCTGATATTCCTTCTTGTATCCCTTGGTGGTGCCACCAATTGGCGAAATGAGTTCCAAGTCCTGCGTAAAAAAAAATTGATTTGATATGACTATGATTGAAAGTTTTACGGAGTTCTAGATGATTTTGATACCTTCCTATTGCAAAAGAATTCACTTGAAGAGCCGGGGAGCTCGATTATGTGTGTTAACGATGTATTCCCACGTTGCTGGACCCAATAAGCGAACCAGAACAAGGGAATAACCAGGCCAAATGCCAAAGTCGAGTGAACTTTTGGCGTACAGGGTATAAATACCATAAACCAGGTCTTCAGAGCGCTACCATGGAAGAACCATAACGTTCTCTCCTCGCTTCCTCTACTCACCCTCCTCTCCTAGGTACTCTTTGTACTGTGTACTTTACCTATTGTTTATTGTCACGATGACATTCGTATCTCGAATGCAATACGGATACACGGGTTTGGTGAACCAAAAAGCAAACTTGGACGTCCCTGCCGACTGTTTGGATTTCAAAACCGCGAGACGCAAGCCACGTCCCTTCAACATGGGTACATGTTAGGAAACTGGACCAATTTTTTAAGACCTCTCTCACCCACCGAATGCTCCGATCAAGACGGGACCTTTCAGGGAACTAAAAATCTATGTTTCTCATCCAAAAATGGGATCGAGATTCCTCCAATGGAGCATTCTAGAGTTACCTCATGAACTACAGCCCGCGTTAGCCACGGAAGATAGACAAAAAACACTGCAAATTCTTTCACAGGGGTTGGTTATTCCTCGGACCAGTCACATGAAGACTCATTTCTTCAACATGGGGAAAATATTGGGTGTGGTGGGTCCCGGACCCGACCCAATCTATTCAGGGTCCTAAATTTAGTGGAAAATGATACCCCACACGCATAGGTACTAGAAATCTCGTTAACAGACGTTCGAAATGGGTTATTAGGTACCCATTTTGACTCATAACCTCACCCAGAGGGCGCCAATCGTTCCGGGACCCATTTTATTGGATTCAGCGTCTAAAATTTTGTGGAAAATGATACCCCACACGCTTATGTACCAGAAATCTCGAAAATCCATTTTTCGAAAAACACATTTTGACCCCTACCCCACCCAAATTTGATCCGATCGGGTTGAAAAGTTTCGAGGACCGCCTTTGAATGTAGATTTGAATCATCTGAAGAATTTTTGTAAGCAGGAAGCGCATTTTATTGTCCTACACTCCAAGTCCAATCCAGCATTTTTTCCGAATTTTAACAAACTTAACAACATAAATTGGGTTTCCAATAGAAAATTTCGTTTTTTTCCCAAAACGTGAAAAATCGGAGTTAACTGGGGTTTCCACATAGGCTTTTCACTTATTAGACCTCAAAGAACCCGGTAAGGGAATAAAAATGCTGCAAAAAGTGAGATTTAGCATTGCTCACTGTGATTTAGGCTAAGTTTGGCTATTTAAGATTATTGTATAAATCATAATCACATCTCAAACTCATTATGACATCATTCAAACTTACTTTCAATCGTTCGAAAGCTTTGTAAAGAATAGGCCTGTGAGTCACTTGGTGGCCCATGTTCTGGCCAGCAAATTTCAAGTATTGTTTGACGACCATTTCGAAATTGAACGGCTCTCCCTCGTATATGTCGCAGTGGTGCCGCATAGCTATCACCTGAAATTACATTCATTATTGGATCGTAGAAGGAACATCAACTTTTCAACTTAGTAATCTTGAGGTTCACTTACCAGACATAATTCGAGAACTGAAAGGTCTTTCATTACAGTTACTTCGACGTCGACGTCTAAATGTTTGTTGATCGTGTTCCTAAGCGTTTCAGGAGTAATGAAATCATCTTCTCGTCGAATGTTGCTCACTAGCAAGAACTAGAACATTGTAAGAACCAGTTGTATTATTTTTCGCAGAACCGTTTGTAATACAAAGTTAGTAGGTTATATTGTAATCACTATCCTCCACATCAAAGTACCTTCCAACTCTTCAGCCATTAAGCAATCGGGCAGGGGAACGGTGTTATCACGTTTTTAGGGGGGAACATTTATAAACAGTCTCTAGCCTAATATAGTCTAACTGCTTTGGTAGATGCCCACACAGACGATACCTCCAGTTTTCCTTTAACGGGAAACTGTATGAGTTTACGCGTATTTTCTTAGTTTAAAAAATCAGCAAATTCTTTTACAGGGGTCGGTTATTCCTCAGACTAGGAGCATAGAGACTCATTCCAATCTGTTCAGCGTCCAAAATTCAGTGGAAAATGATACCCCACACGCCTAGGTACCAATAATATCGAAAACACATTCGAAATGGGTAGATAGGCACCCATTTTGACCCATAACCTCATCCTGAGGGCGCCAATCGTTCCCGGATCGTTTAGGTGTGTTGTTTGACAGCCAAGTGTCCTTTAACGGTCACGTTGGGATGGCCGCTGGTCGTACAATGCGGGCGTTAGGGTTATTGAAGTGCCTGGCTTTAGGAAAAGGCAACGCAGTCAGTCGCCTGGGACCCCATCTATGATAAGCCTGTAAGTAAATCTAATGCTAATGTGGAGATGCCATCAAAAACCGCGTCCCGAGAAAGCGGGTAGGAAGGGGGCCAAGACTAGTGCATGAGTCAATGAGTGTCCGAAAATTCCGCTGGGAGTGGAACAGTTCGCTCGGCTTCTGAGGTCTTCGGAGATAAGAAAATATATTGCGATTTGCGGATGTCAAAGGGCCCCCATGCTAGGCGTCGCCTGGCTGCCACCAAAATCCTAAAGCCACCCCTGTCTCTAGCATCCCGGCTGTAGTCTCTACTCAACCTTGGTCCGGCCACGGTGGTTGAGTCACCATACTACAAAATCCACAAATAAGAGCTCGCTCGCGTCCAGAGGAAGTTTCTCCAATACCTGACATTCAAGTTCTGGAACTTACCACCCCGACTCCCTCCAGTCTTATCTCAAGCTCGCATTGATGGATGGACGTAGACTGTTGGCCGACACCTTTTTCTTCAGGAGACTCATCACTAGCGCCATCGGCTGCCCGGATTTGCTATCCAGAATCACTCTCCATGTGCCCCCTTATCCCGCTCATTCATGTGCCGTTTGCTTCGATCAAATACCTACATCACCCCCTCACCCGTCTTCCCAGCCAGGTCAACTCCCTTCTGGAGTCCCATCAATACATATTTTGTAGCCCGATCACCAACATTAGATTAGTAGTTCTCTCATTATAGGAGCCGTTCCTCCCAAAATGTACCTTCTCTTGGTTTACAGTGCTTTTTACATTTCGACCAAGAATGATTGATGATTGAATGATTTAAATATCTGTATCTTGAGCACTCTTGCTTGTGTTTTTTTTTTTTTTTTTTAATAAAATAAAACAAAATTGATGTAGTGACTTCACTAGGAACATGGAGCACTGGAAATGCCAGCATCATTGTTATCGTTCCCATTTGGTTAACTCTGAACTTTGATTGGTGTCATACATCTTGTATTGAACTCATTGTTGTTCATTTGAACTGGAAAGATGTGGCAAGACTGATTTTTGCAGCTTCTTTTCAGCGTGAGTTGATGATATTTTTCTTGTCCGTCATTGAATCATTAATTCTCATCAGTCTCAATTACGTCATTGATTTGTATAACTCATCATTACGAGATATTCACCAAAAAACAAAATCTTTGCAAGGTGTAATAGCTTTCTGCCTTTCTATTAGCCCTGCGCAGTAGATTTGTGATAGATTTTTTGATTTGTGGCCCCTCCCTGGCCGAGTCCTTCGTCTTCATTTCAAACCCGGATATTCCTTTGAGTCATTTCAACTTTCGGGAAGCGGTTGAGAGGGTTTTGACTAACGTCTTAGCACCCTCGTTTTAGATTGTCCAAGCAAAATTGAAGGCAAAATTGTTACTTCGCACGAGTTGTTTGTTCGACCAGTAGCACTGCTTTAGCACACTGAAGCTGCATTAAGTTCCATCTAAATTGAGTTACGTTACACACATTCTACACAACCACGTACCAATATATTCTTCAGAGACTTCTCGCTCGGATCAAGTTCCAATTGACGTTCAAGCGCCGCTTTCACTCTTTCGTCTTCCAACGCCTTTTGAACAGCGTCGTTCCATTTCTTCACGTAAGTAGCGCTCAAAATTTTCCCCAAACTTTTCGTCACTTGTGGGCACAAGTAGATTTTGATGGCTTCCACGCGGTCTTCAAGCTTGGTGTTGTAGAAAAGATTGATCTGTCTGTGGGAAAAACGAGACTTGACTCTTTTCTCTAAAAGTTCGGTGATGTCTAGCCGGGAGGTGATGCCGACGACGCATATTGGAGCCTGTAAGAAGATCAAAAGCCAATTGAGAGCAAGACGCAGAGATGGGCTCGTAGGTGTAATTAGGAAAATGAATATACGTTAAATCATAGGATTGACTATAATTTGATTGGTAGAATAATAAAATTTTCTAGTTGCATCTAGTCAATGATTATGACCTTCATCAAAAACGCTGCAAATTCTTACACATGGAGACTAATTTAGACCTTGGACCAGGCGCATGGAAATTAATTTCCTCAACATGGGGAAAATAGGGGAAACAGTGGGTGTGGCGGGTCCCAGACACATCCCAATCGATTCAGGGTCCATAATTTAGTGGAAAATGATACCCCACACGCCTAGGTACCAGAATTCTTGAAAACAGGCATTCGAAATGGGTAGATAGGTACCATTTTGACTCATAACCTCATCCAGAAGGCGCCAATCGTTCTGGGACCCTTTTCATTGGATTCAGCGTCCAGAATTTAGTGGAAAATAATACCCCACACATAGATTGCAAAAAAATCTCAAAAATTCATTTTTCGAAATACACATTTTGACCTCTACCCCACCCAAATTTGGTCCGATCGGGTTAAAAAGTTTTGAGGACATCACAAGAACGCTGTTTAAATTTAAATGTTGATAAATGTGTAAGATTGTAATCATATTCATAAAAAAATGTACTGGCAGTATTCATGATCATAATTTCAAAATTGAGCGTTTATGACATTGAATACGGGAATAGATCATTTGTTGCATACATGCTTCTTGGGGCTAATATTAGATATTTATGTATTTTTCCTTTGACTCACTTGTGCTGATTGGGCGACGTCGAAAAGATTATAAAGGAGCGTTTGATTTCTATGTTCGCAAAATAGTTGAAACTCGTCCAATATAAAAATTATAGGCTTTGAATGATTCGCGGTGGCCGGACTTCAAACTTAGCAGAACAAACAAAAGATTGTCTGGAAATGACGACATCAATAATATAATTAAAAATCAGAAAATTAAGAAGTAAGTTACAGAAATTGTATTTCTCAGTTACCCAATTCGAAATATATTAATTTATAGACAATCCTCACCCGAAAACGATCCGGCAACTCTGTCGCCGTCCAATTCTTGGACGTGGAGCTGCTGTATGATGTCTTTCAGCGCCAGGTTATCGTCAGTTTGAACGAGTCCGCTTAGCCTGACCACTGAAAATCCTTCAGCGCATTCATTGTCATTCTCGAGGTCTTTCAGGCATGTGTTGACAAGCTAGAGACAAGAGGGAACATTTATTCCTACAATGTACGTACTTCATTTTGCTGCAAACATCGGTTCAATGGTGAATTCAATAATAATTTCTATGTTAGTTCATTTAATACCTATAAAATGATTTTTACATCCTTTATTCGGATAGATGTAGCCATTATTATTTGTGTTGCTAACAAAAATTCTACGTTGGTCAGTAACACGATTGCAAACACCCGCCAGAATTCTGGGATGGTAAGAGACACCTAGAGGAGGGGTTATGGGGGTTATTGTTGGTTGTGCTACCCCTATGCGATTCAGATGAAAACGCAGAGGAGCGAAGCTGGTGAGTAGGCCAACTATCGCTCTTAGGTCGCCGCGTTCAAGTCTGAGTTGGTCCTTGGTGAGTGATGGATGAGGTTTTGCCACCATATGCTTACTGTGGACATGCCCCTCAATATTCCGCCATCTGTCGGTGTGTTTCCTGTACGTCCACTTCTTGATGGCAGCTCTTTTCTGGCTTCTCTGGCTCTTTTCTTCTTCTGGCAGCCTTTTGTTAGGAGCTTTTACGCAAACCTACAGCCGGCTCTGGGCCCACAAAGGGGGTTTTCGAGCCCCTCCTGGCCAGCTCATCGGCTTTTTCGTTGCCCTCAATTCCCCCGTGCCCCGCCACCAAGGGACACTGTATTGCGGGCTGCTAGAGCACAGAGAGTCTGTTCACAGTCCTTAACCACCTTTGATGAGATGTTGGGAGCTGTGAGTGCTTTAATCGACGCCTGGCTGTCGGAGAGAATGCGGAGGTGTGCATTAGTATGTCCTCTCCTCAGACTCTCCAGGACACATGCATTGATTGCCAGAATTTCGGCCTGGAAAACGAAGGTGTATTTCCCTAGTGGTGTGAAGTATTGCCACCTAGGTTTGGCTCCATACACCCCAGCACCTGTCCCTGTTTCCATTCTGGACCCATCAGTGTACCAGATCAGGTCACTGGGACAGCACTGTATGACCCTTCACCCCGCAGAAGTCATTGACGACTTATATTGGTGGGGTTTGGAGGCAGTTCTGGGCATGACATCAGCCACCATATCTAGTAGTGGTGAGTTTATCTCTCTCAGAATTGTAGAATGGCCCTGATGGGTTGATTCCCGCCAAGTTCCATTCCATTTCAGCCTCAGGGAGGCCATTGCGGTCTCTCCCTTGTTGAAGATTTCTATAGGGGGCAAGCCCAGCAGTACCTCCATGGCGGCTGTAGGAGTAACATGCATGGCTCCTATGATGGTTAGGCAGGCTAGTCTCTGCACACTGGTGAAGGAGCGATTAAAAAAAACTGGGAGTATGATAAACTCGGAATAGGTAAGAAAATTTATGGTTTTACATTTTATCTGATGATTCACGAGCCGCAAATAACTAACAGCGCAGTTCCATGCAGCGAATGTGGGGACCAAAAGCACACATGGTCTCACAGAATCACACATTCCATTTTATATTCTGCGTTATATTTGCCTCGGGATCTTACCAATGATTTCCCACAACCTCTCGGCCCAACGACCAGAAGGGAGTCGCTTTCGCCGAAACAGACGGACCTTCGTAAAACGCTGACAAGGTGAGTGCGCTCATTGTCGAGACCTCTCAATTGTGCGCCAATTGAAGATAAATTTTCCTTTAGGCACTTCCTCAACAGTTTAGTTTGTTCACTGAGTTCCAACATCTGGGCAAGTATATTTTCGGTTCTAGAACAAAAAAATTAACAAATTCAAGAGAAACTGGTCTCCAGGAGTGACCGATGAGTTTAATCAATCTATAGTTCTGTAATTTTACACATTAGAACCGGTAGTACTAGTACATACACACTATTTTCACAAAATTAACAACCATCCAAAGAAACAAAGCAACAGTCCACTCTTGCTTCCATGTATCTCTCGCGGAACTTACCTAAAACAGAGAACAAGGACCTGTCTCGATCATCCAGGATTTTACACACGCACCAATAGTGGACAAGCTAGGCCAATAAAATGAATTTATTAATTAATAAAGCTGCGATTCAGCAGAATCGGATACCTACCACAAGTAGTTTGATTTGATAGCAGCATACAGAACAGATAATGGAAATATTCCCGCGTTTCTCTGCTCTGTTGTAGATGGACTTGCCTCTCATTGCCGAAGAGTGGAGGGATTTTTAGAGCGCTCTACCGGGAAAAGCCCGTAACAGTGTTCTAATGTCTCCGTTTTTGTCACCAAATGCAATTTTTTTCCAAAAAATGAAACTCTATTTGTAAAATACCTCCTTTAATGTATGATGATTTGTTTTATAAACATTAAAATCGTATTAACTAATCTAGAGATTAGAGGAAAGGAGATCAAGTGGTCACAACGCTTACTTGTTAGCTCACAGGTCGTTTTCTGTCCTCCTTTGCTGTTTGACAAGTTTTATTTTCAAATGAATGATGTTTTGACTGGGGTCCGGGTTCAGTGGTATGTTGACGTGCCCAGAACGCAGAGATAAGCGCGATAAGATAACCGGTTCCTGCATGCGGCTTCCGACCAGATATGATTAGAAGGCCTTTTTATTAATTTGATTAGTATTTTTGTTACTTTGTATACTTCACGAAGTGAAAGCTCGGAGGTGACAAGAGGATCTGCCAGATGAGCTTAAATGGAAAAGAAGAAACTAAGGGTGAGTTTGAGAAGGTTCTGGGCACAATTCACTTGAGCTATGTACCGTTCGGCCGAAACTGGCTTAGGGACTGTTTACATTAGGAATTGTCCCCTATTATACTGTGTTAGGCACTGGTAGTCACTCGAGTTTTACAGGTAAGTGACAGAAGTAAGTCGAGCCACTAATGAGTACCTGACAACTTCCTCACTGTTATATCTCATTTCAACCATCTCAGTATTCTTCGAATGCTCTGCTGGAGATAGCCAAAAAATCTTGCCATGCGTTGAACCCTATTCCTCTTGTAACCTGCTATCGCCGGATATGACCATCAGAATACTCCCCTTCCTCTTGGAAGTGTGTGGACCCAATTTCAATCGTAAATTTTTCCTCAGGTCCTCTGTCTTCATGGATACAGCCAAAATAAAGACTTCTTTAAAACGAAATTGGGCTCGTTGAGAAAAGCTGTGAAAAACTTGGTGGACTTCGTATTCATCGATGGGCCTCACAAGGTTGAAAATCGACGTGAAGAAGATCACGACGGCGGTAAGCGCTGCTATGCTCAATTGGCTCTCGATGTTGTGGCCAAAAATGAATATGAGGTGTATTCAATAATATTGAAGGGCCGACCAAGTACAAATATCAATTTAACGCCAATTTGTTTCAGAGGCAAGAGCCTGGTGGCTGACCGAACCTCACAACATGGGCGCTGGATTTGAAGCTAGCGTGGACATTTTCAAGAGGACGTTAGCTGAAGAAGGACCTTTCGACGGAATATTGGGATTCTCTCAAGGAGCTGCGCTGTTAGGACTTCTTTCTTCTTTAATTCAATCAAAAAGTAAGCTGCAAAGTAGAACTAGGGACATACGATACCGGTACTCACATAAGTACTTGATTCGGATATTCGATACTACTAAAGTATCGAATGAAAACTATCGATACCATTGAGTACTCACAAGAATAATCGAGAAAATCAGGTTAAGTTGGTGTGGGAGTAAAATTTTGGAAGTATAATAAAGAGGTATTAAAATTGGCAAACTTTTCTTCACTTTGAAAGTTCTTTTTATTCAAGAAAGTACTTCAAAATGGTTTAAACACTGCAGTCCCATTTTTCCTTCCCCATACCAGAAACACCAAGAGGTTAGGAAGAACATACCTGTTGGTGATAGATGTGCCTTTTGATTAGAACATTCCCTGTTGGTTGTCTGGACAGGCTATGGTGGACAGCATGGATTTGAATTTAGTAAAGATGAATCCGATTTTGTTGTTGGTAGCAAAATTGAAGTTGTTGAAATATTTTTTCTCTTGAAAAACAAAAGTACAATAAAATTTTTGTAGTTTGACCACATATGAGTAATATTTTTGATACTGGCCAAAGTATCCGCCAAATTTGAGTGTTTCTTCACTAAATGTCATACACATGAAACAAACCACTTCTTATTTACCTATTGATCCATGAATATGGATAATACTGGATTTGATAATTGAACAACACTTGAAATCACTTGAACGCATTATAATCTTGGTTCTCAACAAGCTCACAACCACAACAGGAAGAACTTCATTATTTTGATATGACATTATAAATTAGTATTGCTTGTTGTTTATGTGACAGTAATATTTCTTCTGTATTTTCTTGAGGTTTTTCTTCTATCAAGACAGGTAGATCATATCTCAATGAAGCAAGGATTTGACTGGTTCAGTAGTTGAGTACTCTAGGTAGTACTAGGTAGGTAGCTGGTGCAGGGAGCAATTGAGCTGTCCCGAGTGGTCAAATATTTAATGGTATTGGTACCAGTATTTATACTCAAATTTGTGGTATTGATACCAAAAGTACTTGGTTTTGAAAGAAATATTCGATACTTTAGTAATATTGATCAGTATCTTATGTCCTTAAGTAGGCCATGCACTTTGATGTAACAGTTGAGACTGATTCATTGTGGCTTTCTGCTCTATATCTACTCAAATATTCGTCTGTCGAATGTACAGGTATTGAAGCTCCTGAAATAAAATTCGTCATTTTAATCGCCGGATACAAATTCATGTGTAACGGGGCGGCAGAGTCCAAGCGCCCCGTCAAGAAACTTCGGCGGTGGGGGTACGGATCGAGCCCTCTCCCCTCCAAGCGCCTGACCCAGCTGGGCGAAAGGCGTGTCCTCATCGGACACATCGTAGTAGGAGGAGGGGAAGGCGACTTGACGAGTGGGCTGGGGAAAGGCTGGGCAGTCAGTCGGGTACGAACTCAAGTGAAACGAGGTTGGCCCCCCCTGCTCGCCATAATCTCGAGAGGACGAGGCGAGGCAGGGGCGGGGCGGAACAACCTGTTTCGGGGCGGAACAACCTGTTTCGGGGCGGAACAACCGAGGCGGAACATCAGTCAGTCGGGTACGAACTCAAGTGAAACGAGGTTGGCCCCCCCTGCTCGCCATAATCTCGAGAGGACGAGGCGAGGCAGGGGCGGGGCGGAACAACCTGTTTCGGGGCGGAACAACCGAGGCGGAACATCAGTCAGTCGTGTACAAACTCAAGTGAAAGGAGGTTGGCCCCCCCTGCTCGCCATAATCTCGAGAGGACGAGGCGAGGCAGGGGCGGGGCGGAACAACCTGTTTCGGGGCGGAACAACCTGTTTCGGGGCGGAACAACCGAAGCGGAACATCGAAGCGAAACAACCGACGCGAAGCAAATCAACCCCTTGTGAAGCCGGTGTTGTGAATGTGACCTGAGGGAACAAGTGTATCGTCGTTCCTTCAGGGTGAGAACTCGGGAATTGGGAGATCAGCCAATTCCTCTCCCGTAACAGTGGGCCCTTATACGAACTGAAAATCCCCTGTCGGACCCGAGTGTTGATTCGTTCGCGCCCGATTCGACGGCCAATAGTCCAGGTTCCCCACGCACCGCCAGTCGTCGGACCTCCGTCGGAAAGAGCCTCGCCTCCTCCGGCCTGGACGGCGTTCCCCTGACCGAAGCCGAGCAGCGAAGAGAACATCACCCTGTTGTCTCCATCCGAAGAAGTTGGTACACGTAAGTGGCGAAATAACTCTGTCTCGTACCCTCGCAACGCGAAAGTCGAATCTCTAAATCTGGCCCAAGCCCTGACGTTTAGTCACCAGAAAGCTGATCGTAGAGTGTACATTGTAGCCGTATTATTTAGTATTTTGTCTGTCGTGCGTTAGGAAAAGAGAAAGGAATTAGGGGAGGACATTAACAAATCACTTCCACGTTACCGTTATTCAAACCAAACATTTGAGCCTTCAGCTACCTCGTAAATTCATTTGGCCCTCAGCCCTTCACTTCTGCCTACTCAATAATTAGATTACGTAATAGTCAATATCCTTCTCGGCCGAGACATTCCGTATTTTATATTTCTGTCAATTGCGTTTATTATAAGTCAATATTGAACCCTTGTCTTTTCAATCACGAAACCCCATTCCTCAGAGCTTGGTAAATTCAGGTGTACTTGGCGTCCATGACCGACCATTGCAGACATTCCGGACGGTAAGTGAAAGTCTTTAATCTCCCACTAATTATTCGCCTAGGTCTATTTTTGGATCCCTAGCCCGTTACGTGAAAACGACGGGTTACATCTTTTGGTGGCAAGCGGTGGGATTTTTCAGAAATCTCGATTTCTGTCGTATCCACAACAAGTGATCTTGACCAGGTGAATATTGGTGAGAAAAAGCTCTGAAGGAATTGGGTCGCGTTCCATAATCTTGAAATTCAAACTGTGCTAGTTGTAGATTCCGAAATTTAAAATTGTAAGAAACAAACAAATCGGCCCGAGTGTGAGGAAGCGAGTGAGGAGCCAATTGACTTCAAATCCGTGTCTAGGATTTTTTTTCTTTCCAAAAATCGAAATTTAGATACTGGCTCATTTGTTTAGTAGCATCACTCTCACTGTAGCCTTCTGTTCCGAAACTTGTCCCGGGGCTCTCTGTTCCGAGACTGTTCCGGGGCCCTCTGTTCTGGGACTGTTCCGGGACTTGTCCCGGGGCTCTCTGTTCCGGGACTGTTCCGGGGCCCTCTGTTCCGGGACTGTTCCGGGACTTGTCCCGGGGCTCTCTGTTCCGAGACTGTTCCGGGGCCCTCTGTTCCGGGACTGTTCCGGAACTTGTCCCGGGGCTCTCTGTTCCGAGACTGTTCCGGGGCCCTCTGTTCCGGGACTGTTCCGGGACTTGTCCCGGGGCTCTCTGTTCCGAGACTGTTCCGGGGCCCTCTGTTCCGGGACTGTTCCGGGACTTGTCCCGGGGCTTTCTGTTCCGGGACTGTTCCGGGACTTGTCCCGGGGCCTTCTGTTCCGAGACTGTTCCGGGGCCCTCTGTTCCGGGACTGTTCCGGGACTTGTCCCGGGGCCTTCTGTTCCGAAACTGTTCCGGGGCCCTCTGTTCCGGGACTGTTCCGAGACTGGTCCCGAGGCCTTCTGTTCCGGAACTGTTCCGGGGCCCTCTGTTCCGAAACTGTTCCGGGGCCTTCAGCTCCAAATGACATCCCGATTCCAGACCCGTCATAGCTCTTACCAACTGGGAAGTCCTTTCTCGATTCGTGGGGAAATCATCGGTCCTTGGTGCGCAAGAAAGTGATCTATCGGTTCTATAATTTTTTTTTTTTTTATAATTTTTTTTATTTATTTATTTATTTATTTATTTATTTTTTTTTATTTTTTTTTTTTTTTTTTTATTTATTTAACAAGTGAATTCGCGACCATGCACCATTACAGCAGCCCATCAGACGAGGGCGAAGCCATGATGAACCCCGATCTGGAAATAAAATGCACAACACAAGTACTTACCTTGTTTTACTAATGACCGTACCTCATGAGTCGTGACAGGACTCCCTGGGTCCCCCCCCCCTTTTTTTTCTTTAACCCTTTGTAATGGCAGCAAAATCTAGGGTTCGTTGTTCAGTTTCTGGCTTTGTGAAAGAGGTTGTCTGCATGACGAATGAGCCGTCAATTGATGGAAAATGTGTGAGTTGAATGTGAGAGGAGACTAAAGAAAGGGCCGGTTTGTATGTTTCACATCATAGTAGGGAAGTAGAAGATAAGACCAGCGGAAGACACATCTCGCCCATCGCACCACCTTGGAACATCAGCGCCATCATGCTCTCGACGGGTGGGGACGTCCTGTGCCCGTCTGCACCAAGCGACGACACCCGCCGACAACGTACCGCTGCGAGAGAAAATGCCGGAACCTGCGGCCCACGGACCCTGCCTACCCGAAGCCCTACTCCCGCGCTGAACACGAGAAGGACCACCACCAACCTGTACCGCTTGTAAGCGATGGCGGTACGAACAAGCATGGATAGCGGCCAAACAACCAGACGCAATGCCCATCGAACCAGTCACCCCCCCCCCCCCGGAAGAAAGATTGCCGAGGTAGACCTCGGCCTCCAAAGATCGGAGGAGTGTAACGGGGCGGCAGAGTCCAAGCGCCCCTTCAAGAAACTTCGGCGGTGGGGGTACGGATCGAGCCCTCTCCCCTCCAAGCGCCTGACCCAGCTGGGCGAAAGGCGTGTCCTCATCGGACACATCGTAGTAGGAGGAGGGGAAGGCGACTTGACGAGTGGGCTGGGGAAAGGCTGGGCAGTCAGTCGGGTACGAACTCAAGTGAAACGAGGTTGGCCCCCCCTGCTCGCCATAATCTCGAGAGGACGAGGCGAGGCAGGGGCGGGGCGGAACAACCTGTTTCGGGGCGGAACAACCTGTTTCGGGGCGGAACAACCGAGGCGGAACATCAGTCAGTCGGGTACGAACTCAAGTGAAACGAGGTTGGCCCCCCCTGCTCGCCATAATCTCGAGAGGACGAGGCGAGGCAGGGGCGGGGCGGAACAACCTGTTTCGGGGCGGAACAACCTGTTTCGGGGCGGAACAACCGAGGCGGAACATCAGTCAGTCGTGTACGAACTCAAGTGAAAGGAGGTTGGCCCCCCCTGCTCGCCATAATCTCGAGAGGACGAGGCGAGGCAGGGGCGGGGCGGAACAACCTGTTTCGGGGCGGAACAACCGAAGCGGAACATCGAAGCGAAACAACCGACGCGAAGCAAATCAACCCCTTGTGAAGCCGGTGTTGTGAATGTGACCTGAGGGAACAAGTGTATCGTCGTTCCTTCAGGGTGAGAACTCGGGAATTGGGAGATCAGCCAATTCCTCTCCCGTAACAGTGGGCCCTTATACGAACTGAAAATCCCCCGTCGGACCCGAGTGTTGATTCGTTCGCGCCCGATTCGACGGCCAATAGTCCAGGTTCCCCACGCACCGCCAGTCGTCGGACCTCCGTCGGAAAGAGCCTCGCCTCCTCCGGCCTGGACGGCGTTCCCCTGACCGAAGCCGAGCAGCAAAGAGAACATCACCCTGTTGTCTCCATCCGAAGAAGTTGGTACACGTAAGTGGCGAAATAACTCTGTCTCGTACCCTCGCAACGCGAAAGTCGAATCTCTAAATCTGGCCCAAGCCCTGACGTTTAGTCACCAGAAAGCTGATCGTAGAGTGTACATTGTAGCCGTATTATTTAGTATTTTGTCTGTCGTGCGTTAGGAAAAGAGAAAGGAATTAGGGGAGGACATTAACAAATCACTTCCACGTTACCGTTATTCAAACCAAACATTTGAGCCTTCAGCTACCTCGTAAATTCATTTGGCCCTCAGCCCTTCACTTCTGCCTACTCAATAATTAGATTACGTAATAGTCAATATCCTTCTCGGCCGAGACATTCCGTATTTTATATTTCTGTCAATTGCGTTTATTATAAGTCAATATTGAACCCTTGTCTTTTCAATCACGAAACCCCATTCCTCAGAGCTTGGTAAATTCAGGTGTACTTGGCGTCCATGACCGACCATTGCAGACATTCCGGACGGTAAGTGAAAGTCTTTAATCTCCCACTAATTATTCGCCTAGGTCTATTTTTGGATCCCTAGCCCGTTACGTGAAAACGACGGGTTACACATGCTACACGAAGAAAAATACACACAAGTAGACATTCCATCGTTGCACGTCATAGGAGACAGCGACGCCGTTATATTGAAAGGTTTGTCATCTTGAAATCGCTTCCTGATGAACCTCATCTCAAATTAAATCAAAATACTAACTGATCATTTATTTTTCAGAACGAAGTGAAGTTTTACTTGAACACTTCACCGACGCCCAAGTGTTTTCCCATGCAGGTGGTCATTACGTGCCCGCCTCGAAAGAATTTCGATCCATATACGTCAATTTTTTTGAAAAATTCCGCAGTTGATGCTTGAAAATAAAATCTAGAGGAATTGATCGCATATAATTCGACATATAATTTACTATAGATGACCATCTTATTCTCGTATCATACAATCTGAGGTCGCCAATACAAGTGATTCAGCATTTCTATTCCGCCCTTGGTTGCTCTACCAAATTTCAGTGCACGATTTTGACGGTGGACTCGTTTTGATTGGTTATTCCTGGGGAAACCAGATCAAGAATGACGGATAGATGGCGCTGCCGTAGGTAGACCATCGGTCAATGTGCAATTGTCTTGTTGATATCTGTCTGTTGATGAAGATACGTCGTTAACACTGTTACAGAGGATCCTGCCTGTCTTATTTTGTATTCCACTCGCGATTCCTACCCGGAGAATTTTCTCATAAAGCGAAATGTAATAGTCATATTATGTGCCTGATTACTATGAGGCCATGAGAACCTTTCAACACGTGTAAACATTCATTAAATATTCAATAAAGAGATATTCCTTTCAAACGATCATTTCATTTTTTCCTACGTCATTTCAATAAATTCAGTATGCTCTTGCAGTAATGAAAAAGTAAGGTGAAAATAGCTGAACATATCATCATGTAGGCGCATATACTCTTCAGTATTGCAAGACAACTTTCAAGAATATGGATGATGTGATATTGCTGACGAATTTTAGCTCTTCGTAATTCATCCCAGTGTCTCAAGACTGTATCTTTCTTGTTAAATTAATAAGTGGAAAACGTTCCTATATTTCTTCCTTGTATGAACTTACGATAGTACCTTGATGAATGGTCCTCATTATCGAGTTTATTAAAGATAACGTTATTGACACTATGATTGAGTTGCGCACAAGTTGCATTTCTTGGGAAGAGACTAACTGACTGAATTATTTATTAATCTTCAAAACCTAAATTTGTGGGCATATGGTGGCCTTGTCTTACAGGAATGTAGAAATCTCAAACAATTATCTTCGTCATGAGGAAAATATAAATAATTAAATAAAAAGAATAACATGAGTGTTCTAAATTACATAGGTTTATGTTATATTTCCCATAATTCAGTTCAATTTTTAGGTTAGGAATCAAAATGTGTATTTCGAAAATGGATTTTCGGCGATCTAGGTGTGTGGGGTATCATTTTCCATAAATTCTGGACGCTGAATCGATTGAAATGAGCCCAACACATCCCTCATTCACTGTTTTGTCATTTTCCCCATGATCCTGATCCAAAGAATAACCAACCCCTGTGAAAGAATATTTAGCGTTTCTTATTGAAATTGTCGTGTAAGGATATTCCCCATTGTATCTTTCTCAAATCTGGACACATTCTCTAATTATTTGAAAAGCAACTTCGGATATTTCGATCATTCCCAAGCTTTGGGCGAAGGCTGGCTGCACTTTCCAGAAAAAAATACAAAAGTGAAACCCAACGCCAACTGGAAAAGCCTAATGTGACTTTTTCATGGCCCATTTGCTACCTCACAACATCTAAAAGGCGACATGTTGTCTTTTGGTATCCCAACTACTACGAACTAAAACTGAATTTTCATAAATAATAAGTCAAGTCTTTCTACTTGAATGTCTAATTTCTTTTTGATATGATCAAATAATCTCTTGTGCAAATGAAGAGGAAGAATCTTATTAGCTCTAAGATTTATATTTTAGTATGGTTGTTGTAAAATAACATGATTCAAATTGTAATGGTAGGTACTAAAACAAACTAATTCGAACATGGAAACATTTAAATTTTTGTCGTATAATTTTCCGAACCATTTTTTCGCAAAACTGTACATTTATTTATCTACATCCCGCAATATGAGCTGTTTTAGGGTACTCCCTATCTTTACATAGTAGAAATGGGCATTTCTCCTGCAACTGATCATTGTCGATCAGCTATCCTTTCATGAAAAAAAGTCTACTTACCACAAAAAAAGTCGATTGATTCGTCTCCAGAAGTAAGTTTCTTGATCTGCATTAGGAAAGATGTCCTTAAGGATATGGTGAAATTGAATAGTTTCAAGTTTTTTAAGCTTCTTCCTTTTAAGTCGATTTAGTTTTTTCTCGCATTCTTGTCCTAGACTGGAGACGAACCAGTTGGCGTTTCTTTTTATTATGCAGCCTCAAGATAAAATACTTTTCCAAGGTGGGTCAACCAATCGACACTGTCTATTCTAGAAACTATTACACTTTTATTGTGAAAATGATATATTTAGTTATTGTTCTTCTTGTTGAGAAACGTTGATCAGAACAGTGATGAGTAACGTATTAATAAGTAACGAGTAGCGATATTATGAGGACAATAGTTTGTGTAGTCGTTTTGGAGCGAATCTTCTGTTAGATTATTGACGACTTTGGAATGACATAAATTGATAATCGATGATAGTGTTGTTCGTAAGAGCACCCAAATTTTGTAGGGAACAGTTACTAAAACGCTGCAAATTCATTCACACGGGTTGGTTATTCCTCAGACCAGGAGCATGGAGACTCATTTCTTCAACATGAGACAATGGGGAAATAGTGGGTGTGGTGGGTCCCGGACCTATTCCAATCGATTCAGGGTCCAAAAATTAGTGGAAAATGATACCCCACACGCCTAGGTCGCCAAAAATCTCGAAAATCCATTTTTCGAAATACACATTTTGACCCCTACCCCGTCCAACTTGGTACAATTGGGCTGAAATTTTTCGAGGACTAACTAGAGCCGGGAACGGACTTCTGACCCAAATTTAAGATTTTTATAAATTTTTCTACCACCGAAGTCGGCGTGGACGGCGGGCGGCTTACCAAAACGACTACTGGAAATTATTTCAGCGATTTTTATCTCACATTAAAATATAAAATTATGAGATTACATTCGTTCGCATCACGACCAAGATGTATGGTCAGCTCAAAGCGTAATGAATTAAAATTGATGACGGTATCGACTAGAAATTCATCTATGCTCGCGAATAATTTATAATTTTTCTCGAGCTGAACAAAATATTACATTGAAAGCCGTCTCTATGCATGTTCTTAATTTTTGAACACTTATCTGTATTGCCGAGGATAATACGCAACCTCTTTCCGATCGTTATCACAGAGAAAACGACCGTGAAATATCGTTCTGTAATGTTGATAGGGAACCAAATATAGCCTGATTATTTATTTTTAAACTCGATTAATTGATTTGATCCGTACATAGTCAAATATTATATATTATTCTATAAAAAGATATAACAGCTTGAAAAAAGATAAGTTGGAGAATAAAAATAACAAAATTAAGGCGGGAAATTTTGGATATGGTCAGAACCCGGGAGTAAATGTGGCAGTGGCGCCCAAAAAACTGCCTACCGTCCACATTGTATCCAGCTAATGTTTTCGTCTTGTTCCAACGAGTTTGTACGGAACATGCCTCTAAAATAATAAACACCGAACTGAAAGAAAGTTGAACACCGTCAGTTAGTCAACAAACAGCGAGGTGGATAGCTGTTGTCGATATTTTCCGGGGTTTTTGTAAATATCAATTCAAAATGACAGACAACTGATGACAATGAATTGTGGTGGTCAATCTGTAACACTGATTCATTGACAGTGAGTGGTGTATGTCAGTGTGATTTTCTCAGAATGTATTCTCAAGAAGTCAGCATTCTCAGAGCAGTTCAGCACATGCGGGCGATATGGATGTACTTACATCTCTCATCCATTTACCTTCTGTGTTTTCAGGTAAGAAAACCAATTATTTCACATTTTGATCGAACTAGTAGGTACACCGGTGAGGAAGGTAGGAACGCCTCGACAAATGATCGTTATCAGGGCTAACACTACAATAAAAACACCACGTGACGATCGCTTTAGGTGTGAAGTTTTTAATAACATTTATACAATTCAGTCTTATTACTAGGAATTGGATTCTTCTAGACTTGGGAAAAACGATTTATCAACCATCATGAAGTGTGTAGTATTGCAAACAAAACGTGTCCACTAACGAGATCAGAATTAGCGATGCCATTAAGCCATTATTGTTCCTCAACACGAGTGGCTGGCCGCCTTGGTTGAAGAGAAGATCCTTTTTGCATGCATTCATCTGATGATAAGCTAATTTCGAATATTTTATTCGCAACCTTCAAAATAATATAAACAATTATGTTAAATATGCGGGTGATGATATGGAAAAGGACATAAATTGGATAGATTGCTAAGTATTTTCCCGGGTTTTAAATGCATGGAAAATATGAATTTGTTTACAAATCCATCCTCATATTTTATAATTCATTTGTTTTTCACCCACGGTGGGGAAATTTGAATGGTGATTTCACAATACGGATTGGACTGGGAGTCTTGATAAAAATATCCCTCTTTCTACAGTTTTGCTCCCAAGATTTGCAGTTTCTGGCCCTTTGATGACCAGGAGCTGGGGGAGGGGGGTAGAGTCAAAAGTAAAGTCTAGGCGTGTGGCATACCTATAATTTTTCACTGAATTTTGGACGTTGAATCCAATGAAATGGGTCGTCGTACAATTGGCGCCCTCTGGATGAGGTTATGGGTCAAAATGGGTACCTATTTAACCATTTTGAATGAGTGTTTTCGAGATTTCTGGTACCTAGGCGCGTGGGGTATCATTTTCCACAAAATTTTGGAATCTGAATCGAGTGGAATTGGTCTGGGACTCACCACACCCACTGTTTCCATTTTCCCCATGTTGAAGAAATGAGTCTCCATGCGCCTGGTCCCAGGAATAACCAACCCGTGTGAAACAATTTGCAGCGTTTTCTGCTTGTTAGGGGTGCTGCCGCTACCCACGGTACCCCTGAATCTACGCTCCTGCCTCTAATCGGTTTCATGTGGGCTGTATTCCTGTCTATGGTGTCCATGGCTCGTCATGTGCGGCTATGGCTGGACTGCTCTGACCAGTGCCTAGCTGTGGCCGGGATATTTCTTCAGCTTCCTCGTTTGCCGAAGAAGGGGAATGGTTTTGGAAGATCCTCTTTGCCGTCTGAAACAACTGAGTCGAACTGGCTGAAATTCAGCCGAAATAAGTCTTCAGTCTTTACTAAATTATGAAGAGCCTTTCTGTACTTTGTAACGAATACATATTAGCTGGTTTCCTCCAGCCAAGATCATGCTTCCCTCTTCCTCGTCTTCCATACCCCCCCCCCCCTCCCCCTTCAAGCCAACAACAGAGCCCTCTTCCTTGGAGTTAAGGAGTGCCTCAGGTATTGGAACATTCTTTTATGTATTTGTTTATGATGAAAAGGACCCTTTTTGAACAGACACCACCTAGATTTCGATTCTAGTTTTCTGGGTCATGAACGCGTTTATTCCAACCTCACGCTATGATAATCCTCCTAGCCTACATAAGGGAGGATGAAGGGGTCAGAAGAGCAGCGAGTTCTCAGCTGAGACCCGTGACCTTCCTCACGGCCAGTCTCGGTTATGACGGCAGTGGAAGGGAGCTTTCGGGTCCCACCGCCCCGTTTCCCCCGGTAACCGAAGGAACCTCCGACGCCGGCGTCTGTTTGTACTCCGCAGCACGTCGGTGAGAGCGGTTCCTCGAGCGGACGATCGTGACCGTGTACGCCACCGTGTGTCGTTCGTGACGTTTCCTTCGAGCGAATGAGCAGCGCGAGTCGACGGCGTCACCACCCTTGGTAAACGGCGCCTCAGCCAAGGTAAAAGCTTCTTGCCATCTTGGTACCAAGCAATTCTTCGAACAAAATAATCAAAATATTCGCTATTGGTAAAAAAACCCTGGATGCTCAAATTGTCAGCATAATATATCGCAGTTCTTCAAATTATCTCCTCTAGGTCCCAAACTTCAACAATATTGGTACATATCATATCGGTGCATAATCAAATTGGTGCATATGAAATCATGGTTCAACATGATTTGAAATGCACCTCAGATGCATTCGGCGGTTCGTACCTACACCATCCTTAAACAATGTCAATATTATTTTAATTGCTCACGTTAATAGTCAAATTTCCAATAAAATACGAACGTGCAGTCGTCCTAGTTATACGCAGATCAAAAAGTCGGTGTCAATTTAGTTTTGTCGTGGAGCGTTCTGCACCGTATAAAAAGCCTCCGTAAATTGGCTCTCGTTAGAAGAAGAAAAATGTCACTCGTATTACACCGATAACGAGAATGTTGCTGGGTGATACAACCTGTGGTCTACAGTTTTTATTCCTTCTGTTTCCTGTCATCCTGTTCGAATGGGTGAGTGTTGAATTTAAAATCGATTATAATTTCCAAACGTCGTGCGATATATTTTTAGCAAGTCTTGCTAAATGCAAAGCCAATATCAACAAAATGTGTGGACATCACATTTAATATAATGTGCCTTGCACAAGCTACCTGTGCATGTAGTGTACAGGTTGTAAACTTCACTTGTCAAGTTACGATGCTAAAGAACACCTTTTGGTAGTTTCATCCCTCGGTTTGCTCATCAGCTCGCAACCCTGCCGGGTCAACTGGACTATTTCAGTATGACGTCAAAACTACATCCAACTCAAAATTGTTACCTTGAAATGCTCTTTGGTCGTCAAACGAACACGTAAAAACAACGCGAAAACTGGGTCCTGTCAAAGATTCAGGATATCTGTTATTTCAACGTTATCGGGACGATAGTGATGAGTTTACTCAGTCGCTGTATCAACCTTGCGATTGTAACCTTCATCCCCTTTCAAAATGCCACACATAACATCTACCCGCACAATCCTCATAAAGTCCATTTGAACAAAACCTTTATAAAATAGTTTTACACCAGTAGGAATGTTAGGTCAGTTGAACCCCAAAACTGCATACCTTTTGGTCGGTTATTCCCCAAATAATCAAACAATATTTTCGATGAGTTCTTCGAAAAAGGAATTTTCAAGATTTTTGGCGATCAAGGCGTGTGACGTATCATTTTCGACTGTATTTTGGACGCTGAATCCAATGAGACGGGTCCCAGTAGGATTGGCGCCCACCGGAAGAGTTTATGGGCCAAAATGGGTATCTATCTACCTATTTTAAATGTGGGTTTTTGCGATTTCTAGCACCTAGGCGTGTGGGGTATCATTTTCCGCTAAATTTTGGACGCTGAATCGATTGGAATGAGTCTCCATGTGCTTGGCCCCAGAAATAACCAACCCCATTAAATAAATTTGCAGTTTTTTTTTTAGCGTTTTGGATACACACGTGATCTGAGAGTGTTTCTTTGTTTGAAATTGTCATTTTCAGTGGTCCATATTATGAAGAAAATGAACCCACCTGTATTAGTAACAGTTAGGTAGTAAACGAAAAAAAAAAACTCAGAAAATCATGATTTTTAGTTTTAATCAATTTTTAAAAAGGGGTACTTTTCACTTATTTTGCAATGAATACAAACCAGTCTTGGGAAATAAAGCAATCATTACACTCTAACTTGCTTTTAAGAGGTTGAGCATGAATATTCTTTTCAAATTTTGTATAGTATAGGATGGATGGTAGGGAACCAGGACTGTTTTAACCTCTGTAAGTACTAGGCTTTCGCTGCTGCCTAAAAGAAGCAACCATGACTGTTCTGCCGCTCTGACAAGCTTCTTTATGAACAAAACTTGAAACTTGACGTCGTTGCCATATTGTGATTCACGCTTCAGCGTTCACGTTTATAGTTTTATTTAGCTACAGTTGTCAAAATTAGAATGTTCTGTAAACAAAATCATTAACAAGGGCAACGATCTCTCCGTCTATAGAGGAATCCCAACAGTTGTTTTGCGGGTCGGCAACGGATATTGGTCCGTGAGAGTTTCCCAAAGGAGTTTTAGTACAAGCGCATTCTTCCCGCGTTCAGAGGTCGTCCCTTATGAGCGGTAGTGATTAGCATGACTGGCGACACCGATGCGACTGCCTGTACACGATATCCACTTTTTTGACCCGTCGAATATTCTTTTGGATTTAGACGTTTTCCATTTTGTATTGAGCCAACGCAAAACCAACATTGTTGTGGCTGCAACGCTGCAAATTCTTACACACGGGTTGGTTATTCCTCCGACCAGGCGCATGGAGACTAATTTCTTCAACATGGGAAAAATGGGGAAAACAGTGGCTGTGGCGGGTTTTGGACCCATTCCAATCGAATCAGGGTTAAAAATTTAGTGGCAAATGATACCACACACACCTGGATTTCCACAAATATTGAACATTTTACGACCATCTAAAGGGGTCATTGGTCAAAATGGGTGCCTATCTACCCATTTTGAAAGTGGGTTTTCTAGATTTCTGGTACCTAGGCGTGTCAAAATGGGATGACCCATAACTTTTCCCAGTGGCTGCCAGTCGTTCTGGGAACCATTTCATTGGATTCAGCGTCCAAAATTTAGTGGATTATTATACCCCACACGCCTAGATCGACAAAAATCACAAAATCTCATTTTTCAAAATACACATTTTGACCCCTACCCCGCCCGAATTTGGCCCGGTTGGGCTAAATAGTCTCGGCGACCAACTAGAGCCGGGAATGAACTTCTGAAATTTCAGATTTTTAGAAAATTTTCTACTATCAAAATCGGCGTGGACGGCGGATGGGCATTTGACTTTTTTGATCTAGACACTTAGAAACGCCCAGAAAAAAATTGTTGGGCCGAATCGGAGAGATTTACCTCTTGCATGAAAACATTGGTTGATTATTCAAGGAATAACCAACCAAAATGGAAATCTAAAGAAGAATTAGAAAACCTGTTATACCAAGACATATAAAATTTGTTTATAATGTAAGGTAGCACACACGAAATATCACTCCAAAGCGTATGTATTTTCTGTTTGAGTGTGATTCGAAAGGGTGTAAAAGAAGAAAATTGCGGGAGCAAGCGGAAATTGAATAGAACGCCACTAACCGCTCCCTTGTTTTGATAGAAAATCACGTTCTTGTTGTTATTCTTCTTCCCCCAAAACCGACATTCCTTCATTGACAAACAACTCTTTCTCATTTTAATCACATTTTTGAGTTCAGCGTTAAATTTACTGTTAGCCAAACGCGCATAAAAGGCCCCCAAGGGTAGCAAAAGTGCTTGAAAGACCAGTAATTAGGTTTTCTAATTTATTTAGTACTTTTACGATAATTCTGCATTTTACGATGCAGCATTTCCAAAGAGGGTATAAGACCATGATCAATTTGAGAAAACTTACAACTCGTCAAAAATTCCATTAGTTTTTGAATGAACGTAGCCGAATCGGTGATTCCTTATAGATTTCATAGAAAAATTCAGCTTTGAATAATGTTTTTCTGAGATTTGTCGCCTTCCTGTTAAAACTGCAGTCGTAAAAGTAATTTCAGAAATTTTTGTTAAATTGATCATCTCTCTATTGTTATTGCGGTTCTTGATCGTGGATGTTTATATTTATGGCGTGTAGGGAATTGAACAACCTGAGTAGAAAAACAAGTGGTATAAAAGCCGTGAAATATCGTTTATTGGGCCTCATTTATCATAGAAATGGGTGCTTCTTCCGGTCTTGGGTTATCTTCCGCTGACATTCAGTAAAAATCAGTGTTCCGCTGATGTTAACAAATCGAATTACCGCAATGTGTACAAGACTTCCCACTTCAGCATTTATCATCCATATCCACACGAAAAGCCGACACGAGATGATAAATGATGCGACGAAGCGTCACTATTAAACTATCAAAATCGCTCAAGAGCCGACACTTGAAAGAACATCGACCCGAATCGATACTTCGTTACTAACATCGGCGAAAAGAGTACGCAAGCGTAAGAGAAAAACCTAAACATCCCGAAGCGGATGAAATATTCCGCGCTTTTATATTCTTGTGTACGAAGTTTTCCAAGGTCCGCATAAATCTTGTAACGTAACGTAATTCTTGCATTAAATGAATAGTGTGAAATAATTATATCTATTTTCCTCCTGCGATTGAACAATATTTATATGAAAATAAGTGGAGTCAGCTTCGGCCTGATCGGTAATGTGTGTCAACAATTTGGACAATCAATTGCTAATTATCCTGCAATTTAAACAAGTTGGTATCAAAATCACGTTTTCAGGCTTCAGGATGATGTGCAATATCATTCAATTTGTTACTGTGAAAACTGCGGAGCTATAAAAAAAACACTGCAAATTATATCACAGGGGTTGATTATTCCTCAAACCAGGTGCATGGAGACTCCTTCCAATCCATTGAGCATCCAAAATTTAGCGGAAAATGATACCCCACACGCCTAGGTTTTGGAAATCGCAAAAACCCACATTCGAAATGGGCAGGTAGGTACCCATTTTGACCCATAGCCGCATCTCATTGGATTCAGCGTACAAAATTTAGTCGAAAATGATACCCCACATGCCTAGATCGCCGAAAATCTCGAAAACACATTTTTCAAAATATACATTTTGATCCCTTTTCTCCCACCCCCCGTTTTGTCCGATCGGGCTGAAAACTTTCGAGGACCAACTAGAGCCAAAAAATGATCCCTGACCAACATTTTAGATTCTTAGAAAATTTTCTACTACCAAAATCGTCGTGGGTTGCAAGGAATTACCAACCAATATGATAAGTACCTACTTCAGCATTGTGACCTCATTTGAAACGTTCGTGTTAGCTTCTGTTATCTTAGATAGGTTCGAAAGATTACAGATTTATGACATCAGGAGAGGAGAGTTAACAAGCGGTTCGAATTCCTCATTGATTTACTAATTATAGAATACACAACAACACCTCGAACAGCGAAAGAACCTCCGCGACACTTCCGCGATTGTATTGACCTTTCAATTGTCAGGCGTACGTTCGAATGACTGTCTAAACTCAGAGAAACAAGAACCTTGTTGAACCATTGCATTTTTTGTTGCACCTCTCTTATCATTTACACTTCATCTTGTCCGTCACATCCTGAAATGGCGTAGTAAAAACGCTTTCCCAATACGCATACATTTCTGATAAGTTTCGAATACAAATGATTCCTTAATTCGGATTTTCTCCTGTTATCATCGTGCAAGAGTCGTTCACTACTTGTTGCAAATCTCTAATGATTTACCTACTATACCAAATTAACCACATTATACCTCTGCAAAGTGTGTAGCCGACAAGCAACATAAGCAGCCATTTGGCTCATGCTCTACATTTTTGTACATTTCCGTCGGACAGTGACACTCGAAAGGTACATGAACAATGGTAATTAATCAAGTACCATACAATGATTGAAATACATGAATTTTGCGGCACATTGAGGCAGTATCTCAATATTTAAGGCCTTAAATTTGATGTAGAGTTCTTATAAGGCACGGCATAAGGACACCTCTTTTACTAGCATGATTGCTTACTTCGCTGCTGTTTGAACAATGGTTGCTTTTAATTGCGACGTCTGAATAAACAGGTCGCTTTGCTCGCTGCTTGAGATAATGGGGATTTGAGCCATTAACCTAGAAACTGAGAGTAGGAGCATGAGTACGATTTGCAGTCTTGTTGGTTAGAAAAGGGTTCTCCTACAGCAGTCGGAACATCTGCTTCAGCAACCTCCTGCTGTTCCACCCCACGTTGGGTAGCTTTTGTAACGGGGCGGCAGATTCCAAGCGCCCCGTCAAGAAACTTCGGCGGCGGGGTACGGATCGACCCCTCTCCTCTCCAAGCGCCTGACCCAGCTGGGCGTGTCCTCATTGGATTGGTTAGGCGATGGGCGGCGCAAGACACCCAGGGAAGAGTAGAAGGGGAAGGCGACTTGACGAGCGGACTGGGAGAAGGAACATGAAGCAGTCGTGTCCGAACTCAAGTGAAGGAAAGTTGGGATCTCCGAAACGAGGTTGGCCCCCCCTGCTCGCCGACGAGGCGAGGCAGGGGCGGGGCGGAACAACCTGTTTCGGGGCGGAACAACCTGTTCCGGGGCGGAACAACCTGTTTCGGGGCGGAACGAAGTGAAGTGAACCGGGACATCGAAGCGAAGTGAACCAGGACATCGACGCGAAGTGAACCGGGACATCGACGCGAAGTGAACCGGAACATCGAAGCGGAACACCCGACGCGTAGCAAGTCAACCCCTTGTGACCCGGTGTTGTGAAAGTGACCTGAAGGAACGAGTGTATCGTGGTTCCTTCAGGGTGAGAACTCGGGAATTGGGAGATCAGCCAATTCCTATCCCGTAACAGTGGACCCCTTATACGAACTGAAAATCCCCCGTCGGACCCGAGTGTTGATCCGTTCGCGCCCGACCGACGGCCAATAGTCTGGGTTCTCCACGCACCGCCAGTCGTCGGACCTCCGTCGGAAAGAGCCTCGCCTCCTCCGGCCTGGACGGCGTTCCCCTGACCGTAGCCGAGCAGCGAAGAGAACATCACCCTGTTGTCTCCATCCGAAGGAGTTGATACACGTAAGTGGCGAAATACCTCTATCTCGTGAAGAGAACATCACCCTGTTGTCTCCATCCGAAGGAGTTGATGCACGTAAGTGGCGAAATAACTCTGTCTCGTACCCTCGCAACGCGAAAGTCAAATCTTTAAATCTGGCCCAAGCCCTGACGTGTAGTCACCAGAAAGCTGATCAGAGAATTGTACGTTGTAACCGTAGTATTTGGTATTTTGTCTGTCATAGGAAAAGTAACAGGAATTAGGGGAGGACATTAGTAAATCACTTGTATTTTTCCGTTATTCCAAATCAAACCCTCCTGAGCCTTCAGCTACTTCGTAAATTCATTTGGCCTTCAGCCCTTCATTTCCACCTACTCACTAATTAGATTAAGTAATAGTCAGTATCCTTCTCGGCCGAGACATTCCATATTTCATATTTCTGACAATTGCGTTATTATAAACCAATATTGAACTCTTGTCTTTCACTCACGAAACCCCATTCCTCAGAGCTTAGTAAATTCAGGTGTACTTGGAGTCTATGACCGACCATCTCCGACATTCCGGACGGTAAGTGAAAGTCTTTAGTCTCCCACTAATTTATTCGCCTAGGTCTATTTCTGGATCCCTAGCCCGTTAGGTGAAACGGCGGGTTACATCTTTTGGTGGCAAGCGGTGGGATATTTCAGAAATCTCGATTTCTGTCGTATCCACAACAAGTGATCTTGACCAGGCGAATATTGGTGAGAAAAAGCTCTGAAGGAATTGGGTCGCGTTTTATAATCTTGAAATCGAAATTGTGCTAGTTGTAGATTCCGAAATTTAAAATTGTAAGAAACAAACAAATCGGCCCGAGTGTGAGGAAGCGAGTGAGGAGTCAATTAACTTCAAATCCGTGTCTAGGATTTTTCTTTCTTTCCACAAATCGAAATTTAAATACTGGCTCATTTATCTAGTAGCATCACTCTCGCTGTAGCCCTCTGTTCCGAGACTGTCCCGGGTCTGTTCCGGGACTGTTCCGAGGCTTGTTCCGAGGCCTCTGTTCCGAGACTGTCCCGGGTCTGTTCCGGGACTGTTCCGAGGCTTGTTCCGAGGCCTCTGTTCCGGGACCGTTCCGGGTCTGTTCCGGGACTGTTCCGAGGCTTGTTCCGAGGCCTCTGTTCCGAGACCGTTCCGGGTCTGTTCCGGGACTGTTCCGAGACTTGTCCCGAGGCCCTCTGTTCCGGGACTGTTCCGAGACTTGTCCCGGGGCCCTCTGTTCCGAGACTGTTCCGGGTCTGTTCCGGGACTGTTCCGAGACTTGTCCCGGGGCCCTCTGTTCCGGGACTGTTCCGAGACTTGTCCCGGGGCCCTCTGTTCCGAGACTGTTCCGAGGCCCTCTGTTCCGAGACTGTTCCGGGACTGTTCCGGGACTTCTGTTCCGGGTCTGTTCGGGGTCTGTTCCGGGACTGTTCCGGGAGCCTTCAGCTCCAATTGACATCCCGATTCCAGACCCGTCATAGCTCTTACCAACTGGGGAGTCCTTTCTCGATTCGTGGGGAAATTATCGGTCCTTGGTGCGCAAGAAAGTGATCTATCGGTTCTATAATTGTTTTTTTTTAATTATTTATTTATTTATTTATTTATTTATTTATTTATTCTTTATTTAACAAGTGAATTCGCAACCATGCACCAAAACAGCAGCCCATCAGACGAGGACGAAGCCATGATGAACCCCGATCTGGAAATAAAATGCACAACACAAGTACTTACCTTGTTTTACTAATGACCGTGCCTCATGAGTCGTGACAGGACTCCCTGGGTCTCCCCCCCCCCTTTTTTATTTTCCTTTTCCTTCTTATTGGCAGCAAAATCTAGGGTGTGAAATGTGTGAGTTGGAGTGTGAGAGTAGACTAAAGAAAGGGCCGGTTTGTATGTTTCACAGCATAGTAGGGAAGTAGAAGATAAGACCAGTGGAAGACACATCTCGCCCATTGCACCACCTTGGAACATCAGCGCCATCATGCTCTCGACAGCCGGAAAACGACCTGACGCAATGCCCATCGCACCAGTCACCCCCACCGGAAGGAAAATTGCCGAGGTAGACCTCGGCCTCCAAAGATCGGAGGAGTGTAACGGGGCGGCAGATTCCAAGCGCCCCGTCAAGAAACTTCGGCGGCGGGGTACGGATCGACCCCTCTCCTCTCCAAGCGCCTGACCCAGCTGGGCGTGTCCTCATTGGATTGGTTAGGCGATGGGCGGCGCAAGACACCCAGGGAAGAGTAGAAGGGGAAGGCGACTTGACGAGCGGACTGGGAGAAGGAACATGAAGCAGTCGTGTCCGAACTCAAGTGAAGGAAAGTTGGGATCTCCGAAACGAGGTTGGCCCCCCCTGCTCGCCGACGAGGCGAGGCAGGGGCGGGGCGGAACAACCTGTTTCGGGGCGGAACAACCTGTTCCGGGGCGGAACAACCTGTTTCGGGGCGGAACGAAGTGAAGTGAACCGGGACATCGAAGCGAAGTGAACCGGGACATCGACGCGAAGTGAACCGGGACATCGACGCGAAGTGAACCGGAACATCGAAGCGGAACACCCGACGCGTAGCAAGTCAACCCCTTGTGACCCGGTGTTGTGAAAGTGACCTGAAGGAACGAGTGTATCGTGGTTCCTTCAGGGTGAGAACTCGGGAATTGGGAGATCAGCCAATTCCTATCCCGTAACAGTGGACCCCTTATACGAACTGAAAATCCCCCGTCGGACCCGAGTGTTGATCCGTTCGCGCCCGACCGACGGCCAATAGTCTGGGTTCTCCACGCACCGCCAGTCGTCGGACCTCCGTCGGAAAGAGCCTCGCCTCCTCCGGCCTGGACGGCGTTCCCCTGACCGTAGCCGAGCAGCGAAGAGAACATCACCCTGTTGTCTCCATCCGAAGGAGTTGATACACGTAAGTGGCGAAATACCTCTATCTCGTGAAGAGAACATCACCCTGTTGTCTCCATCCGAAGGAGTTGATGCACGTAAGTGGCGAAATAACTCTGTCTCGTACCCTCGCAACGCGAAAGTCAAATCTTTAAATCTGGCCCAAGCCCTGACGTGTAGTCACCAGAAAGCTGATCAGAGAATTGTACGTTGTAACCGTAGTATTTGGTATTTTGTCTGTCATAGGAAAAGTAACAGGAATTAGGGGAGGACATTAGTAAATCACTTGTATTTTTCCGTTATTCCAAATCAAACCCTCCTGAGCCTTCAGCTACTTCGTAAATTCATTTGGCCTTCAGCCCTTCATTTCCACCTACTCACTAATTAGATTAAGTAATAGTCAGTATCCTTCTCGGCCGAGACATTCCATATTTCATATTTCTGACAATTGCGTTATTATAAACCAATATTGAACTCTTGTCTTTCACTCACGAAACCCCATTCCTCAGAGCTTAGTAAATTCAGGTGTACTTGGAGTCTATGACCGACCATCTCCGACATTCCGGACGGTAAGTGAAAGTCTTTAGTCTCCCACTAATTTATTCGCCTAGGTCTATTTCTGGATCCCTAGCCCGTTAGGTGAAACGGCGGGTTACACTTTTGGTTGGTTATTTCTTGAATAATCAAAATGTTTTCATGCAAAAAGCCAATCTCTCCGATTAGGCCCACAATTTTTTTCAGGACGTTTCAAGGTGTCGAGATCAAAATTAGCAAATGTCCGTCCGCCGTCCACGCCGATTTCGGTAGTAAAAAAGTCTTATCATTTACTGTTTCTTCTTGTCCGACACGTCCTGAAATGGCGTCGTAAAAAGGCTTCCCCAGTATATACGCATTTCTGATAGTTTTTCAATACAAATGATTCCTTAACACGGATTTTCTACTGTTATCATCGTGCAAGAGTTGTCCATCACTTTTTGCAAGTCTCTAATCATTTACTTATTTTACTGCATTCACCACATACATCTCTGCTAAGTGGATAGCCGACAACCTGCGGTATCAACAACCTTTTGAATGGTAGTTGAACAAGATCATGATCCTCCAGTGCTGGATAGTTTTTTGGGCATTTTCGCGGCTCATTGAAAGCAGGATCTCAATATTTATTGCCTTAAATTTGATGTAGAATTCTCATAAGGCATGGCATAAGAATAGGGACCTCATTTACTAGCGTGATTGCTTGCTTATCTGGCTGTTTTAGCAATGGTTGCCTTAAATTGCGACGCATGAATATTCAGATAGTGGCATGACCGCTCACTTTGCTCGCTGATTGAGATAATATGGATTTGAGCTAGTAACCCTGAAACTGAGAGTAGGAGCATGAGTACGATTTGTAGTGTTGTTGGTTAGGAAAGGGTTCTCCTGCAATCGACGACATTTCTGCTACCCACTGCTGTTCCACCCTACGTTGGGTAGCTGTTGGTTGGTTATTTCATGAATAACCAAAAGCTACCCAACGTAGGGTGGAACAGCAGTGGGTAGCAGAAATGTCGTCGATTGCAGGAGAACCCTTTCCTTTGCCGGAGGTTATAGCTCAAAATTGGTGTCTATCTACCCATTTCAAGAGTATGTTTCTGAGATTTCTTTTAACTAGGAATGTGGGGTGTCGTTTTCCACTACATTTTGGACGCTGAATCGATTGGAGTGAGTCCCCATCCTCCTGGACCGAGGAATAACCACCTCTGTGAAAGCATTTGCAGCGTTATTAGTATAGAATTTTTGTTGCTCATCAATGGAAATAAAGCCTAAAATGTGATGTAGTAATACAGAAAACAAAAACAGTACAAATCTATTGATCTAATGACGTTTAGGTAAACAAAACCTATTTTGTTAGAATAAATAGATAGCACAAACAGATGGTTAGATTCAAGAAGAGTGGGAACAAGGTTTATTCTTGAACAACGACAAATTGTGACAGACGAGGAATGTATGTGTACTCCATAAATACTCCACGGGCAGCCTTCGTCTGCGATTCTCGTGGAAAAACTCAACTCATGCAGTTCATTTAGCCATTGACCCATTAGGGTCAAGATTAAACTTTTTGTTTGCCATAGCCCGCGAGCAATAATGTGTTTGTCAGGGAAGCACTCATTTGAGAAGTCAAGTCACGGGGACGGAGCGGCCATGAGCTCTTCTGAACCGTTCGGAACGCTCAATCCTCAGTTATGCAAGTCGACGGCCTCAACTTGGAAGGAAAAGCATTTCGCCGAATGAGCCTCTGATGAGACTGGTCGCCCCGGAAGGATATGGAGAAGGTATACGTTACTAGTAGTTGAAGCCGTTAGGTAACGTGGGTTTCATTCGAGTGCCTCCTCATGAGCGCTCTCTCATGACTAGGATAAAGACACCTATTGGTTTCAACTAAGGTTGCGTAAATACCTACAACGTCAATTTATGGTCGAACCATTAAAACATTCTTGGCCTATTCTCAAAAAACCATCATGAGTTGAATATAATAACGGAGAAGGCACTTAATTTTAATTAATTACACTCCTTCTCACATTTAGAACCTACCATCGTAAAAAAATCAACAATTAAGATAAAATTGCTCTGATATTTTAATAAACGCGTGCGGAAACACTAATTTTTAAGGTCAAGTTAATGGGATTCCTCAAAGAATGAATTAAACGTGGAAATATATTTATCGTCGTTTCCGGAGAATGCAATTTATAAATCATCTGCGTTTGTTCTTCGTCCTGTATCAATCACGACCTTGACTACATATTTCTAGCTACCCAAGTAGACGGCCTCGAACATAATAAATGAACCTGATAATGAAGATATAGGAATAATCTCAGATAATCACGGTTCACAATGTCGTACTGAACAACTCACGTGATTAAACATAATTACCTAACTGAAATCGAGCCAGTAACTGCTGATTCTACAAAAAATGGGACTTGAAGAGTTCAGTCCGTTCCCGGATGTCCAAAATGGTGGCGGAAGAAATTAATTGTGAAATAAGTTACATAAAAATCTAGGTTTTTCCGGACAAGGAGATCTTACCTATTAAAACCTTGGACCAGCAGCACGGAGACTCATTCTAACCGATTCAGCGTCCAAAACTTAGTGAAAAATGGTACTACACACGCCTAGGTACCAGAAATCTCAAACCCCACTTTCAGAATAGGTAAATAGATACCCATTCTGACCCGTAACCTCTTCTGGTGGCCGCCAATCGTTCCGGGACCCATCTCATTGGATTCAGCGTCCTAAATTTAGTCAAAATTGACACCCCACGCACCTAGATCGCCAAAAATCTCTAAAAATGTCTTCAAAAAACACATTTTCACCCTTATTCCCCATCACTTCAAGAGTGCGTCAAGCACGAATGAGCTCTTTTGTCACATTTCCCCCTCCATTTACAATCTTCGACCGTCGATCCACACATATCCGTGACGGGACGGCACCGTTGCTCTCAGTGTTTCGTAGCTGCCGGTGACATCCGTGATAAATATTTCTTTGCCATTCACACAGTACCGGACCGCACTGTATCATAATGAGGTAAAACAGAAAATATTTACAAGTAAAACTCTTTTTCACGTCCGTATTTTACCTAAAATACACGGTGGCTGCCGGAAGAGAACGGGACGCACGTTGTCGTTCAAGTGTGAACACGCAACGTAGTTTTCCCTGGAATTTTCTAAGAATTTCGTCCAATTTTTTTCCACGGAAGGTCACGGTACGGTACGCCACGTCACGTCACGTCACGGACATGTGTGGATTGATTTCAATGGTTAGATTTATAATCTCAAAAAATGTACTTTATTATTGAAAAATACAAAAATATTAAACGAAATAGTAAATAAGAAAAAAAAAAAAAAAAAAAAAAAACAAGGTACCTTCAAACAATTAACCAACTTTTTAAGTAAAGACGTGATAAACATCATTGACAAAATCATTGTTCTCGGATACCGATAGCTTGATTTTGCCATTGATTGCAATTGATCCAGCTTCTGAAACAAAATAATCTTTAAATGTATCTCTAATTAGAAAGGCTTGTTCAGTGGCATTTCCGCCTTTGTGAGATGAGTTCTTTTGTGCTGAGTTGACTGGACTGTAGTCGTTGCCAGAAGTATCTCCACTGATGACTAGTGCACTTTCGTATCTTTCATATTTTCGTATGAAATTGTGTAAAACGCTGGTAGTCAATATCATGTTGTCCACATTCGCAGGTAATGACTGAATCCGTCTGTGGTACAATCTGAATGTAAACCCAGTGTCTTCTTCTCTTCTGTTCTTCTTCTTCGTGTAAAACTAATGCAATTACTGCGAGGTCTTCTGTACTAAAATTCATTGTGAAGAGAAAACTGAGATAGCTCGAGCAGACACGTTCTGTGGTCGACCGAGGTTTCTGTTTTACCTATTACACGGTACGGTACAGTACTGTGTGAATGGCAAAGACAAATTTATCACGGATGTCACCGGAAACACGGAGAGCATCCGTGCCGTCCCGTCTCCGATCTGTGTGGATCGAATTAATAAATTAATAAATGATATAAATAAATGATATAATAAATAAATTAATTAATAATAATCGAATTAATAAATAGGGAAAGATGAACCAGACCACTCAATATGCCAACGTCAATTTAAAATATCTCGATCATCGTCCAACTTCATTCATTTTCTTCCAGATGTCGCTCACTGTGTTCAAACTTGGCTTGAGATGGGTCCAATTCTGCGCTTTCCTCGTCCTCTGGCCCTACACCAAACTGAGATCGCTGTTTACAAAGAAACGTTGCGTCTCACCGATCTCCAACCCTCTGCTGTTCTACAGCGCGCAGGAACTCGCTCAGCAGATTAGAACGAGAAAGGTAAATAATGCACAATAAAGATGCAGTTTTAAGATTTAATAACTGTTAGATTACGGACGATCTTTAGTTGCATTCGTCTATCTAAACGTGATTCGGATTTGGAAGTAGATCATTTGTCCACCGAAATTTGAGCATAACTCTTTTAAGAACGTGATAATTATACAGGAGGGAATTATTGAACGGCCTTACAGTAAAGTTATTTACAGCTAGTTCTAAATATGACTTTTTAAAACGCCTTGAAAGTGAGGATGGAAATCCTAACATTGCAATACGTGCCTTTTATCACTTTGCGTGTTTCGTTAATTATTTATTTCCGCTAATAAGCCGAAATCGCCGGTGTTTGAAGCCACTTATCGCTCAGACTACAGGTAAGAATGAGTTGAAAAAAAGGAAGAACATAGTCATGTGTGGTGTTCGTTAACGAGGTACTCGCGATAATTTCCACCCTGTCATTCTTGGTCACGCAACAACCGACGCGTACATCCTCGTGCAATGCGGCACATGGGCTGAGGATCTTTGCCAAGTTCGCCGAAAGGGAAGGTTCACGTTTAGTGGAAAGATAAACAACGAGCTCAAAGCAGAAGATCATCTTCGCACACATTCGTGTTTATTGACTGGATGCGAAATAATGGTGAGCTTACGTCAGAGCTCGAGTATGTACACACTCAAACATTCCAAAATGACGTTGAGTGAAATTTCATAATGAATGTGCAATACGATTGCAATTTAAAGGCTTAAAGCTATTGCTAGAGAATTTTCTCAATATCCCCCAATTAATTATGTTGATTTCCTCGTGCTTTTGGTTGGTTATTCCTTGAATAATCCGTCCGCCGTACGCCGACTTTGGTAGTAGAAAATTTTCTGAAAATCTGAAGTTTTGGTCAGGGAATTTTTGGCTCTAGTTGGTCCTCGAAACTTTTTAGCCCGATCGGACCAAATTTGGTGGAGTAGGGGTCAAAATGTGTAGGTATGAGTCAAAAATGAGTCAAAAATATCAAGAATATTGGTTTTTCCGATGCATATCTTTTGCCTTCCTTGGCCTCCCCAAGGACCTTGTTCAAGTAGGAAAAGAGCCAAAATTAACCCTCAGGGTAAGAAACCAATAACTGGAATATTTATCCTGAAATAAAGCCTTCAAACTACGTTGTAGGAAAAAATGGCCAAACCTAATTGAGGTTTACGTCACCTCTGGACAGATTCAAGCATAAAAATGCCAGCCTTAAAATACGTTTTAGCCTGATCGATCCAAATTTGGGCGGGGTAGGGGTCAAAATGTGTATTTCGACAAATGGACTTTTGAGATTTTTGGCAATCTAGCCGTGTGGGGTATCATTTTCCACTAAAGTTCGGACTCTGAATCCAATGAAGCGGGTTCCCGAACGATTGGCACCCACGGCCATAACCCAGGGGGTTATGGGTCAAAATGGGTGTCTATCTACCCATTTTGAATATGTGTTTTCGAGATTTCTGGGACCTAAGCGTGTGGGGTATCATTTTCCACTAAATTTTGGACTTTGAATCGATTGGAATGGGTCCGGGACCCGCCACACCCACTGTTTTTCCCATTTTCCCCATGTTTGCAACGTTTTCCCATCTCAGCTACTGCTGTTTCTCCCCTGTTTCCACGTTTTAGTTACGTATTTGTTCCTGATTTATCCAAGTTAGAGTCTGATTGGTTTGCCGACCGAGATCAATTTCTGCAAATCATAACAAGTAGAACGTGACTACGACATCTCGCATTTCACACATCTATTGTCTCTCAAATTCCATTCGTTACAGGAAGATTCTGTATTGGTAAGCCTGTTGGAATTTTTTCCTCTCTTTATTTTAACCTGTGTTTTGGTAAATTATGTAAGAAAATCGAAGCCTCAGTGATTTTTTTTTAACTCTATCAGAACCTCCTCTGTGTGGCTCAATAAGATCAAATATCATTCAAAAAGGAATGAAGAAGACCTGGAATATAGTGGAGCTTGTAAATTAATACCGCGAATGCGATCCGTCAGCCGACAAGGGCAATAACCACAATAAACTGTATTATTCGATGTAATTTGATTTTGTTGTGTATTCTGAGCAATGAAACACGCGAAAGGGTTATAATCCTGAAAATTGTTGCGGTGGAAAACGGAATAGAGCAAGAGTTTCTGTTCGGAAATGTTGAAGAAGAGTGCAAATCGTGGATTTTCAGGATTATGACCCTTTCGATAAGTTGGCGCCCGTAAATCGACACTACAAATTGCTCAACCTTATCGGAGAATGTAATAAAGCGGGCTTTAAATACCTAGGAGGTGCAACTGCGACTATCGCTTCATTGAAAGAAAAAAATTCCAGGTTTTTCTTACCCACTTATCGTATCCTTATTACCATCAACAGCCACATCAACGGACGTTTTCCTCTCTCGACATCCATAAACATAAATCTATCAACACGACTTTCCCGTGGGAAAAACTAAAAGTACCATCGTCGGAGATGTAGAAACCACAGGAATAATTGAACAACTAATGAACCATATCGCGTTTCCCAATACTCTAATTTAAATTCCACATGTAAATGATGAGAGAAAGCTGTTTGATGTGATGAGTTCGAAACATGCAGGGGAATAATATATTTCGCTAGCTACAATCAGTGAGAAGATTTCCTTTTCTATTCCAATTCGAAGTAATTTTCTCATCAATAAACCAATAAAAAATACACTATTAATAATAACGTAGCTGAATACTTTTCTGAAAAGTTTTAAAGAAAATGTTAACCGAAGACTGAGCTACCATAGTTCCCATTATAGAAGGCAAAAAATTCTCTTTAGATTTAAAGTTAAAATCGACGTCAAATTTTCACATAACAACTTGACCAAATTTCATTTTTATGAATAAATAGTGGAAAATCATACCACACACGTACAAGTACCAGAAATCTCGAAAACACATTCGAAATGGGTAGATAGACACCCATTTTGACCCATAACCTCATCCAGAGGGCACCAATCGTCCTGGGACCCGTCTCTTCGGATTCAGCGCCCAAAATCTAGTGGAAAATCATACCCCACACGCCTAGGTCTCAGAAATCTCGAAAACGCATATTCAAACTGTAGATAGATACCCATTCTGACCCATAACTTCTTCCGGTGGGTGCCAGTCGTTCTGGGACCCTTATAATTGAATTCTGTGTCCAAAATTTAGTGGAAAATGATACCCCACACGCCTAGGTACCTGAAATCTCTTTTTCAGTCCGATCGGACCATATTCGAGGCGGTATAGGTCAAAATGTGTTTTCAAGAAATGAGTTTTCGAGATTTTCGGTGACCTAGGCGTGTGGGGTATCATTTTCCCCTAGATTTCCTAGGTTCCAGAAATCTCGAAAACACACATTCGAAATGGGTACATAGGAACCTATTTCGACCTCATCCAGAGGGCACCAATCGTCCTGGGACCCGTCTCTTCGGATTCAGCGCCCAAAATTTAGTGGAAAATAATACCCCACACACCTAGATTGCCAAAAATCTCAAAAGTCCATTTGTCGAAATACACATTTTGACCCCTACCCCGCCCAAATTTGGATCGATCAGGCTAAAACGTATTTTAAGGCTGGCATTTTTATGCTTGAATCTGTCCAGAGGTGACGTAAACCTCAATTAGGTTTGGCCATTTTTTCCTACAACGTAGTTTGAAGGCTTTATTTCAGGATAAATATTCCAGTTATTGGTTTCTTACCCTGAGGGTTAATTTTGGCTCTTTTCCTACTTGAACAAGGTCCTTGGGGAGGCCAAGGAAGGCAAAAGATATGCATCGGAAAAACCAATATTCTTGATATTTTTGTGGAAATGAAAAATTTTAGGGAATTCTTCCAGCCTGAGAATCATCTGGATGAGTTCAAGAGAAATGTCTCAGTCCAATAAAACGGCTCCCTCAGCCAAATCCCAGGACCTGACGCCAACTTTCCAGATAATATCATTGGATTTTCGCCCTCTATGGACCCGTGTTCGTTCTTCGCGTTTATCGTTGTTCCGATACCGTTCCTCCTAACAGTAGTTGACTTCATGGCACCTCAGGCCGATGCGGAGCAGGTTCATATTACGCTGATCTCACGTTACCGAACACAGCTCGCAATTCACTTGGCTCTCTTAAATATATTACGAGGGAATTTAAATTCCCCTTAGGCTCAACCGGAGCTGCAGGTTTTTGATTGGTTCTCGCTCAAAATACCTCGTCATTCCGTAGGAAATGCGAACCCGTGTTTTGAAGTGGAATGGCCAAACCCGGTCAGTCTTCCCGTAAAAAGGCGGTACTCGTTCAACATCTAATAAATGGTTCATAGAAAGTTTTGCGACAAGTTTCTCCTCAAAACGTACAGGAAAAGCATGCGAGGGCGTTCATCATTTTCATTCGAGACAATTTATTACTTTCATCGGGGGAAAAGGGTTTCGCATCTTGGAAGAGACTTCTTGTAAACGTGAGAACTTCATTGTATCTCTTCTCAGTTTCCCTGAACAACTCGAGGCAAGTTGGCAGTGTAACGGGGCGGCAAATTTCAAGCGCCCCGCCAAGAAACCTCGGCGGCGGGGGACGGAACGACCCCTCTCCCCTCCAAACGCCTAACTCCAGCTGGGCGGAAGGCGTGCCCTCTTTGGATTGGGTAGGCGATGGGCGGCGCAAGACACCCAGGGAGGCGTAGAAGGGGAAGGCGACGTGACGAGCGGACGGAGAGAACGAGCAATCCCCAGTCGTATCCGAACTCACGAGAAGGAAGGTAGAAATCTCTGTTTGCGAACGGAGTGAAGTGAACCGGGACATCGAAGTAAAGTGAACCGGGACATCGAAGTGACCCGGAACATCGAGGCGAAGTGAACCGGGACATCCAAGCGAAGTGAACCGGAACATCCAAGTGAACCGGGACATCGAAGTGAACCGGAACATCCAAGTGACCCGGAACATCGAAGTGAACCGGGACATCCAAGTGACCCGGAACATCGAAGTGAACCGGAACATCCAAGTGACCCGGAACATCGAAGTGAACCGGGACATCCAAGTGACCCGGAACATCGAAGTGAACCGGGACATCCAAGTGACCCGGAACATCGAAGTGAACCGGAACATCCAAGTGACCCGGAACATCGAAGTGAACCGGGACATCCAAGTGACCCGGAACATCGAAGTGAACCGGGACATCCAAGTGACCCGGAACATCGAAGTGAACCGGAACATCCAAGTGAACCGGAACATCCAAGCGAAGTGAACCGGAACATCCAAGTGAACCGGGACATCGAAGTGAACCGGAACATCCAAGTGACCCGGAACATCGAAGTGAACCGGGACATCCAAGTGACCCGGAACATCGAAGTGAACCGGAACATCCAAGTGACCCGGAACATCGAAGTGAACCGGGACATCCAAGTGACCCGGAACATCGAAGTGAACCGGGACATCCAAGTGACCCGGAACATCGAAGTGAACCGGAACATCCAAGTGACCCGGAACATCGAAGTGAACCGGGACATCCAAGTGACCCGGAACATCGAAGTGAACCGGGACATCCAAGTGACCCGGAACATCGAAGTGAACCGGAACATCCAAGTGAACCGGAACATCGAAGCGAAGTGAACCGGAACATCGAGGCGAAGTGAACCGGGACATCGAAGTGAAGTGAAAGTGACCTGAAGGAACGATTATATCGTGGTTCCTTCAGGGTGAGAACTCGGGAATTGGGAGATCAGCCAATTCCTATCCCGTAACAGTGGACCCCTATTACGAACTGAAAATCCCCCGTCGGACCCGAGTGTTGATTCGTTCGCGCCCGACCGACGGCCAATAGTCTGGGTTTTCCACGCACCGCCAGTCGTCGGACCTCCGTTGGAAAGAGCCTCGCCTCCTCCGACCTGGACGGCGTTCCCCTGACCGAAGCCGAGCAGCGAAGAACACATCACCCTGTTGTCTCCATCCAAAGGCGTTGGTGCACGTAAGTGGCGAAATAATTCTGTCTCGTACCCTAGCAACGCAAAAGTCGACTCCTTAAATCTGGCCCAAGCCCTGACGCGTAGTCATTAGAAAGCTGATCAGAGAAATTGTAACTTGTAACCGTAGTATTGAGTATTTTGTCTGTTGTAGAAAAGCAAAGGGAGTTAGGGGAGAACATTAGCAAAACAACTGTATTTTTCCGTTATTCTAAATCAAACACTCCTGAGCCTTCAGCTACCACGTAAATTCATTGGCCTTCAGCCCTTCACAGTCTACCTACTCACTAATTAAATTAAGTCATAGTCAGTATCCTTCTCGGCCGAGACATTCCATATTTTATATTTCGAACAATTGCGTATTATAAACCGATATTGAAATCTTGCCTTTCACTTACGAAACCCCATTCCTCAGAGCTTAGTCAATTCAGGTATACTTGGAGTCTATGACCGACCGTCTCCGACATTCCGAACGGTAAGTGAAAGTCTTTAGTCTCCCACTAATTTATTCGCCTGGGTCTATTTCTGGATCCCTAGCCCGTTAGGTGAAACGGCGGGTTACATCTTTTGGTGGCAAGCGGTGGGATATTTCAGAAATCTCGATTTCTGTCGTATCCACAACAAGTGATCTTGACCAGGCGAATATTGGTGAGAAAAAGCTCTGAAGGAATTGGGTCGCGTTTTATAATCTCGAAATTTAAATTGTGCTAGTTATAGATTCTGAAATTTAAAACTGTAAGAAACAAACAAATCGGCCCGAGTGTGAGGAAGCGAGTGAGGAGTCAATTAACTTCAAATCCGTATCATTTTTCTTTCTTTCCATAAATCAAAATTTAACTACTGGCTCAGTATCTAGTAGCATCACTCTCACTGTTCCGACGAGCCTTCAGCTCCAATTGACATCCCGATTCCGGACCCGTCATAGCTCTTACCAACTGGGAAGTCCTTTCTCGATTCGTGGGGAAATTATCGGTCCTTGGTGCTCAAGAAAGTGATCTATCAGTTCAGTAATTTTTTTTTATTATTTAGTTCTTTTGTGCAACAAGTGAGTTCGCGACCATGCAACGAAACAGCAGCCCATCAGTCGAGGGCGAAGCCATGATGAACGCCGTGACGGAAGCGATGAACAAACTGGGCGCCTTCTTCCGCGAGCCTGCGGCCTCTGGCATTCCGCGGTCGTTGTTTATGGAAGTCGACCCATGGAACCCTGATGAGCCGGATGCTATCACGGCATCCGTGTTCTTCCAGGAAGTGGAGCAAGCAACCCAAGAGCTTGACGAGCACAAGAAACTGCGATTCCTTCGCACCCGCCTAAAAGGTGGAGCCAAGCGATTCCTCCAGGATGGTCTTGGCGAAACCCCGTACACGACCGTGAAGAAGGCCATACTGGCATGGTATGGCGAGGAAAGTCCCGAGAAGGCGACCATACGACTCTGGACAGCCCAGAGAGACCCCGACGAGTCCATCCGACGGTTTGCAGAACGACTTCTGACCACGGCACGATCGGCTGTCCGAACTGAACCCAACCTGAACGAGGCCCAACGTCGGGAGTGGACAAGACGAAAGGCACTCAGCGCTTTTGTCCGCGGGCAACCGAAAGAACTCCATCTCTACTTGCAGGGTAACCCTCCGGACACCTTGGAGGATGCAGTGGAGCGGGCTGAGGGATGGGAGGACGTAATGAGAGCAAAGCAGGACTACGATGCTCGATGGGACATAGCCGCTGTCAGCGGATCAAGACCCTCGGAGCCCAAGAAATGCTACTCTTGCGGAGAACCAGGGCATTTTGCAGCAAACTGCCTGCAGAAACCCAGAAGCCCGCTCCGCTACCCAAACAAACCGGCCACGTTCGGCGATCACCAGTTGATACTGGTGCCGACGAAGTTATCACCGACCGTCCCAGTGCTGCCCTGTATGTACTGTGGTGATATGTCCCACTTTCCGGTGAGTTGCCCCCACGGACTCTACGCGGCCTTGTTCTGCAATTTCTGTGGATCCCGTGACCATCTGGAGGCGGATTGCCTGAAGAAGAAGAAGACCCTGCCCATCTCGAATCCGCGAATGCACCAGGTCAGAAACATCAGTACGACCCATGAAACCCAAGCCAGTCTAACAACAACTAACGAGGACGAACCAATCGTCGACGTCCGCGGAGACGAGCTGGTGACCTACCAGACCGCGGTGAATGGTGTCATGATGCCCATGATACTGATCACCGCCGGCTTGGGGAAGGAGTCCCGGCGAATGGTCGTAGACACTGGTGCTGCAGTGTCTGTCCTATCAAGACCGGTGCCTGGCATTGACATCCGCCCAACAGCAATAGAGCTATGGGGTGCCGACGGACAACCACTGCCCGTGATGGGGATCCAGGATGTACGTATCACCATCGGTCCGGTTACGATCACGCACGCGTTCTGTGTCTTCCAACGACCTGACTCCGGCTTGGATCTGATCGGACTGGACCTCCTGAGGAAGTTACCCCTTGGCATACGCCCGGATATCGGCGTAGTGGAGATGAAAGAACCCGCCACGGGGAAGATGATCTCCATTGGCGTGGTCGCCCCTGACCCGGACCTCCTCAGGCGCGCCCGTCAACTAAAGGACGACAGGAGGGCGCAAAAAGCCCGGGAAACCGCCCGAGCCACGAAACCCGACACCGACAACAATCGCCAGGGCGGGTCCACAGCCGCTCCAACATCTGCCGAGGCCCCCGAACCTAGCGTCGACGACAACCACCAAGGCCAATTGACCACCGAGACAGCACCACCCAGAAAGCAGCCGGTGGTACACCCTCCGATGTCCGAGGTAGCAGAATTCCCAACCGAGATCTGGGACAATCCACCTTCAACCTCTGAATTGGAGTGCCAGGTGCATCAGCATCTGACTCATCTGGCGGGACCCGACTACCATTTGGTCAAGGACTGCCTGACGCAGAAGCTGCATCTCTTCGAGAAGCCCGGGAAGGAGGGTTGTTCCCTGCAGGTGGCCCACGAAATTGACACCGGAAGCGCGAGCCCCACGGCCAGAAAACCCTATCCAGTAGCGCATGCCCTGAGGGGCTTCGTGGAAGACCAAGTCTACTCCTTGCTGGCCGACGGTGTTATTGTGCCATCCAAAAGCCCCTGGAACGCTCCAGTAGTCATCGCCAAGAAGAAGACCCCTCCCGGTGAGCCACAGCAGTACCGATTCTGCATTGACTATCGGGAAATAAACGCCAAAACCAAGGGTAACAAGTACCCTATCCCTCGGTTGCAGGAAACCCTGGCCATGATGGGGCGTAGTAAAATCTTCACAACCCTGGACCTGACTATGGGATATCACCAGATACCCGTCAGTCCCGAATCAAGGGAAAAGACCGCGTTCACGGCACTCAATCGCCACTTCGAGTATGTGCGCATGCCCTTCGGGCTTAAAAATGCCCCGGCAACCTTCCAAGCCGCCATGAATGACGTACTCGACGGACTGCTGGGTGACGGTTGTCTAATATACCTCGACGACGTCATCATCTTCACCGAGGATCTGCAGTCGCATGTTAACCTATTGCGAGCTGTTCTGGAGAGATTTGAAGCGACTGGATTCCGCCTTAATCTCAAGAAGTGCTCGTTCCTGAAGTCTCGCGTCAACTTCCTAGGCCATGTTATCACGTCAGAAGGAATCGAGATGGAGTCGGAAAAGGTCAAAGCCATAGGAGAATACCCTCCGCCGACAAGCGTTCGTGAGCTCCGATCCTTCTTGGGACTGGCCGGTTTTTACCGCCGTTTCATCGAGCACTACTCGGCAATGAGCGCCCCTCTCACCAAACTCTTGAGGAAAAACCGGGAGTACAGCTGGGGTGAAGAGCAGCAGAGCGCGTTCGACCAACTCAAGCAAGCGCTCATGACCCAACCCGTGCTCGCCTATCCGGACTTTGACAAGCCATTCATCCTGTCCACGGACGCCTCAGGAACCGCTATGGGAGCAGTACTAGCCCAGGAACATCAAGGGCAGGAGCGACCGGTCGCTTACGCGAGTCGCGCCCTCAACGATGCTGAGACACGTTACTCCACCACCGAGCGTGAGCTCCTTGCTGTAGTCTGGGGCGTGACGCATTTCCAGCAATTCCTGCTCGGGAAGAAGTTCGTCCTGAGGACCGACCACGCAGCACTCACGGCAGCCATGAATCTACGCGATCCAACTTCGCGCATTGGACGATGGATCCTCCGGCTGACAGAGTACGAGTATGAAGCGCAGTACCGCCCCGGATCGCAGATGGCTCATGTCGACGGCCTGAGTCGTGTTCCCGTTGGCGCCATCACACTAAGCGTGCCGAAGGAACTTCTGATGGCGGCCCAATCCTTGGACACCTGGATCTCCACCCTGACGGCTGATCCAGGGAAGTATCAACTAAAGGAGGAGGAAGGAGTCTGGAAGAAGGAGGTCGATGTGGATGGCCAGCGGATCACGGTGCCACTGATCCCATCCACCATGCGGCGCTGGTTCCTGACCAACTGTCATCAACATCAGTGGGCCGGGCACCCTGGCATAGAAACAACTACCCGTGTCGCCAGGCGGTACGGGTACTGGAAGAAGATGGTACGTGACATCCGAGAGTTCGTCCAGAAATGCCAGGAGTGCCAGGAGAGGAACACTCCCCCAAATTTGACACCACCGATCCAGAAACCCGAGATACCGACCCGAATTGGTCAAATCGTCGGTATTGACTTTGTTGGGCCTCTACCTGGTCGAGGGGGTACCAAATACATCCTGACGGTAATCGATCAGTTCTCTAAGTACGCAGAGGCTTATGTCACCACAGATTGCACAGCAGTAACAACCGCTCGCGTATTGACCACGAAGTACCTACCAACCCATGGTGCACCCGAGAGGCTCGTCTCCGACCGAGGCGCCGCCTTCATCTCGGGGGTCGTCAAGGAGCTCTGCGATACCTGGGAGATACGCCACGTCCACACCTCCGCTTACCACCCACAGGCCAACGGGGTATGTGAGCGATTCCATCGCACTCTGGCAAACCTGGTAGCGAAACTGAAACGAAACACCCGGGACTGGGAAGCCGCCTTGCCTTTGGCACTAGCTGCCTACCGCAGCCTTCCCCACTGTAGTACAGGCTATTCGCCAAATCACCTGGTTTTCGGACGGGAGCTGAGGATGCCGCACCTAGCCGAAATCGGCATGAAACGGGAAGCAACATCGCCTTAAAAGATCAACACCAGGAAATGGTGCGGGTCCGCTTGGAAGCCGAGCGACAGTTGAGGCGCGCTTGGCACACCCGCGAGCAGGCAATCAACAAGCGACGCCACTCTCGGGAGTTCCAGATAGGCCAACAAGTGTATGCCCAGCAGCTCGTCGCCCCACCAGGTACAGTGAAGAAGTTCTGGAGCCCCTGGAAGGGACCGCTCCGTGTGACCCGCAAATTGACCCGATGTCAATTACGAGGTCCAGGATGTCCTGGGGAAGACCACGCGTTACCACCTCAGCAGGCTCAAGCCAGCGTTTCTCAACAGCGTGCCAGACGACGCCGTCACCCCCGACGTAGCGGAGGAGTCGCGCCCACCCGAGAGCCCTGCCCCTCCACCTAGCGAAGATAGTGGAGGGACGTGGTTGTCAGACCCTCTGGAATGGCCGGAACCAGTGCGGACCGAAGAAGATCCTGAACCTGGGGCCCAGGGCCCTGGAAGATCCTCCAGCCGAATCCCGATTCCGATCAGGACGGCGTCCAGTCCATACGGGCTAAGACCAAGGCGCAAAACGATCGACTACGCGCAGCTCCACGCGGGGAAGATATCAACACCTCGAACGGGATGAAGCAATTAAAAAAAAAAAAAAAAAAAAAAAAAAAAAAAAAAAAAAAAAAAAAAAAAAAAAAAAAAAAAACAACAAAAATACTTTTTTTCAAGTGTTGGGGTATACTCGTAATTGTGGTAGAGGTAGAATAGGGAATGTCTTACCTGTAGAATAAAATGCACGACACCAGTACTTGCCTTGTTTGATTAATGACCGTACCTCATGGGTCGGGACAGGACTGCCTTGCCACTCCCACCCCTTTTTTTTCCTTTGTTTTTTCCCTTGGAATGGTAGCTAAAATCTAGGATTGTTGTTCAGCGTCTGGCTCTGTGCAGAGAGGGAGGTTGTCTGCATGATACATGAGCCATTGACTGACCGTACAACGGGTGAGTCGGAGCGTGAGAGGAGACTAACATAAGGCCGGTTGTCTGTTTCAGGGTATAGTGGGGAAAATAGGAGATCAGCGAA